>WSXT02005127.1:0-14927 GCA_011762715.2 Neuroterus valhalla | reverse complement strand
GGAGGACTTTTAGTCGGTAGGCGCACTTTGCGAATCCGACACTACCCAGTTTCCCCTGGGTGTCTTTCTGAAGATTTCACCTCCTCAGCCTCATGAAACAAACAAAAAACAAACAAAAACTCGCTGGCAACGCACAAACGTCCGGCTTCCTGTCACATGGAGTCGAAGTTGGAGGAGCGACGCGCTGATTGGATCACGGGTCACCGAACAGCGAGATACACTCTCAGCAGCCGTGATTGCTATAGTCATGCAAACGCGACAGTCTTTAGGCTGCTTCCCACATGGAATCAATGCTGAACGAACGGCTTGCTGATTTGGGCGCCGACCACTCTGTGCGTATTTACGAAATATCGCACTAACCGTCGATAGAAGGAATGAGTCGATTACATAGGCCATCCAACGGTATTTTCTCAAGTTGAGGGCACAAGCGGATAGCACCATAAATATAACTGTATATATGTTTTTACGCTTTACAGGAAAATTCTACGGGATGTTGATGGTTGATCAGGCCATCATCATCCTGTATTGTACCGATTTATTTTACGTTTTTCTACAGTGATTTCAAAAAAATACTCATTAAGTGAATTTTTCATTACGTGTTGTTGTCTATAAATGACTCGACTATTTTATTACGAATGTTCTGAAAATGATGTTAATCTTATGGAGCTTTCCAGTGGTCGGTCCCTGTCATTTTTATCAGTCGCCTAGTCAACGGCTATTCACAAGCAATTGCGATGGGCAAGCAAGGCTCGTAGAGGTGAGAGTTGGGGAAAGAAATTTTTACAAAGTTTGAAATAAATTGAAGGTTCTCAACTCTCCCTAATTATACGATGACGTATATCAACACCAACTGGAACAACTTAGCCCAGTACGTTAAAAACATGCTGAGAGAGAAGAAAGGGAAGAGAAGATGAGAGAGAGGGTGGTAATCCTCATATCTCTACAACCTATCGAAGGCCAATGAGCCCGAGTGCAGCAAATGCACTGCAGAGGACAATGCGTGCATGTTGAAGAAGATGAGAATTCAAGTTTGAGTCAGGGCAAGCAGCCTCTTCCAAACAGGACGCCGAGGCACGGCGTAGTGGCCTTATTCCCAGGACTCTGACGTAATGCGGTAAGCGGTTCCGGAGTTCTGGGTTGACATAAAAAGGGAGGGTTTTAGTCAGTAGGACTACTATATGAGAAAAACCCTGAAAACTCTATGCCCTGATTCCAGGGTCCAGGGACCTACCAATGGATAATCTTGTAGACCAAACACTCCCACAAGTTGTCCTTTATATGGGAATGGGGGAGAAGTCAACATTTTTAGTTCAGATGCAATTTGTCTACAAACGGTTGAAAATTCGAGAATTAAAAGCATAAGAAGCAGAAAAGTAGTCAATTAACGCTATAAGTATGATCATATCGCCCATGAGAGTCCTTTCCACGTTACGCTCGCATATGTTGTTAAAAATAAATTTAAAATTTTCTGAAATGTACCTTGACCCTACTAGATCTGCGTTGTCAAAGATGGACGAGAAAAGGAACTAACTTCCCTAATTTTTGTAGGAATGTTCTGTATTCCAAGAACCGTATTCTTCTCTCAAACGAAAAAAGTGATAGCAAGAAAATGATCAGAAGTGGTATCTTCTGTCAAGGGTATTGACGTTTTTTTTTCAAATATCTCAAAACAAGAAATAAAAAAATTATATTCAAATGCAACTACAGTGAATCGAGTATTGTATATTCAGAATTCAAAGTTTATTTGGAGTTTTTCGAATTTATAAGTTTGAAGAAAGATGTGGGTGTCAGTATAGAAAAGCTCATGGTACCCGCCAGATGTAGATGCTTTCTTTTGGTTCTTCGAGATCTCAACTTCCAAAATGACCCGTTGATTTGCTCTTTAAGCTGAAGATTTTATTGTTTATTGCAATTTTTTGAGGATGTATCTGGCTTTATGCACTTATGCTTAATTTTATATCGTCATTAAGGGTCTTCGTCATGCAGACGCCCACATTTATGCCAAAAAAAAATTCTTCACGACCTGTCGTCAAAATTTTGAATGGCTGGAAGAATACAAAACCAGAACAAGACAAGTAAGGAATTTGAAAGTTTTATGAACTCCACAATAAATATAATAATAATTTCCAATGGTTTGCAGAATCTTTTCGATTGAACCTTTGTTCTGGTTCAGGTTTCCATACGATTTCGGTAATAGACCCTATAGGCCATCGTGAGAGACTCTGAAGATTCTCGTAAAAAATTATGGAGTTCCTATTCGGCTTCTCATTAGAATCTCTGTAGGCTCTCGTATGAGGCTCGAAATATTTCTGTAACATGCTCTTGAGGCACTTGTGGAGTTTCGTAAAGGTTCTCATAGAGTGCTCTAGGAGCCCTCACAAGAGGCCCTTGACGGAATGACATTTTCATAATACTCCATTAACCAACAGGATTCGAGGAATCCATAAGGGTAAAAAGCAGTATATTGATAAAAATGTCTAGCTAGAGTAAATTGAGAATACTAGTAAGTAAAGATTTGCACAATTTTTGGAACTATGTAATTGATAATCATGGAGTTTTTCGAGGAGAGTCTTCCGAATTATTGAAATCAGTAGAAACACTAAGTGTAAGTCTTGTTAAATCGATATCGTACATTATTCTGAGTTTGACAATATTGTCCCTCATGTACTTAAACGATTCAACAATAAATTTGGAAGGTTTTTCGTAATTCTCAACAACGACGATGTAAGATTTATTTCAAAGTAGAATTACCTAATATCCTGCATCATTGACTACAAAGGAGTTGTGATGAGGGGGATGTCCACGACCAAGTCCCGCTTTTGGATTGTGTATTGGATTGGAACCTGTTCCAACCTTACGTCCTGGAACTGCAATGGCAATACGAATTTATTTATAGGCACCATTTGAAGTGTAGAAAAGGGATCTCCTTACTTGACACAGGACATATTATATGTCCAGAGAAAGCCCTTCTATAGGTAAGCTATTGACCAGTATGGCCTACTCTACTCTACGTTTTTATTAGTTTTACGATGTAAGTAATAGTTTTGGAGAAAATAATTATTTCCTCTCTTTTGCGAATTTCAATGACGTTTATGATATGCGGAATTTGTTTGCAGTACCCAACAGAAGCAATTTGGAGCTTCGTTTCCCCAAACTTCTATTGAAATTAGAGAACATTTTGTTGTAATAGATATTGATAATAAACATAATCACTAGTGCTAGTATTTCATGAATATTTTTAATGTTGATATTTCACAGTGAATATTACATCAAAAGATGGAATAATTGAGTAAACTTCGACGGAGTTGGTCAAGAGATAACAAGTTGGAGGTTTTCTTCTCAATAACAGCGCGAAGGCATGTGCCAATAAAATTATTCTCGTTTATCCAAAATTAACTCTATCAGAATTTCAATTTTTAAAAGTATAATTTACGATTCAGAGGTACAATTCAAATTTACAATTTGTGCGTGTGGCCAATAAAATAGTGATATCTAAGCGTTTTTATAAACGAAAAGTAGAAAAGTTACGTAGATAAAGTAAGGTTGAAACAGATAAGGTAGCGGAGCGATGCTCATTTTCATTATGGAGGAAAACCTTGTAAATTGGATTCTTCGGGTCTGAAAAAAATGGGGTTGTGTTTGTTGTTGAAAAGCGAGAAGTCATTTCCGAAGAGATTTTCTGCGGAGAATCCGAATCCGGGTCAGCAGTGTTCCATCACGTCAGGATTTTGAGATATTTGAGGTAATGTACTCAAAAAATGGTGTTTTTTGCTATTTTTGAGCTTATGTATAGGGCGTACAAAATTTTTCCGGTCTATCTCACAAGAAGCATCCCTTAGTACTACCGTTACCCTTCAAAATCAGCACTTGAACTACCACAATCGATTTTTTCTCGCAAAGTTACGGCCATTTTGAGTTTCCCAGGAACAACGACGTGGACGTTATAGGATTCCGTTCCCTTTGGGGTGCTTAATTTAAGTGAGTCCCCTTGCCAATCACTATTCGCCAAATCACAGATATTTTGAAAGACATCCCTATTACATTACTTTTGGCATTATTCCACCGTCTCAAGGATTCAACGCATGATTTTCAAGCCATATGAGGAGCCCAAGGCTGACCTTGGTTGGATATCGGAATGTTGATGTAATTAGCGTAAAACTGTTTGACATTCTCATTAATCTTCATCCTATTTTTGGCAAACGTAAAACGACCGCAAATTAACAAAAACTGTCAGGATCATCCAAACACTTGCGTGAGTTCATTGTTTAGAAAGTCACAATAGTGCGACGGGTGGTCAAAGAATACTCGAGCGGCGGGGGAACCGGCTGACTCTATGCCGAGCCAGTGAGAGCGCGGAGACTTAGCGAAGTCTGTTCGCGGTCCGCGCTCTCCAGGTGAATGCAACTCACTAAAATTAAGCACCCCGAAACGTGAGAGGCGAGGGGCCTCCCGCTAATAAAGCACCCCGAATAGTGAGTGGCAAGGGGACTCACTTGGATTAAACACCCCATAGGGAACAGAATCTCGTTATTAAGTGCGACAAATAACGGGTAGGGGGTCATGACTGCTTGTCATAAATTTGTTATATATACACCTATCAAGCAATTTGTGCATTTTGGTTTAAGTCGCGAAAGGCACTTTTACCATGCTAACCCTGCTACGGCCTTTTGATCCGCCATCTTGGAGATGAAAATGTCTTCTGACTAAGAATTCATGTTGATCGAACATGTCAAATACAGAGTACCAAATTTCCAAGAGAAATAAGTGAGCACAAAATGCTACGCCCCAAGGAATTACGTGAATTCCAATTGCATTGTGCAGATGTATGTCAAAACTCAAAATTGCCGTAACTGGGTGAAAAAAAATCGATTGTAGCCGTTCAAGATCTGAATTTGAAGGGTAACGGTAGTACTAACGGATGCTCTTTGTGAGATAGACCGGAAAAATATATGAGTGACCTTATGCTTAAGAACATTGGTTGCGCCATAGAGGTACCCATGAAAACCGCAAAGTGTGAGAGATAATGGCAATATTGTGATGCAGAAGAGGAAAAGGCTCATGGCGCCGCCTTGAGAGACAAGTCTCTGGAAATTGACGATGTTGGTTCTTACACGGTGTGTTCCGAAAGTAATAGTAAATCTGGTTTTCCTAAGGGGTAATAATCTCCTTATGCATACCGTATATATGTGCATGGACCTTCGAGTTTTCCGAACGACAGATGATAAGTCTACGGTGAAAAGAATCGAAAGCTTGCTCACAATCAATCCAGGCCATCGAAAGACTGCGCTTGTGGTTCGTAACATCTTTGCAGACACTTCTCCTGTCGATCAGCAGGTTTTCTCAACAGCCTGCTGCGCCTCTTTTCGATCATTGTTCTTCGATATTCTCAGTTGATACAGGTCTAATTATCCGGAGAACCCTGTCATTCAGGAAAGATGTGAAGACATTATACAAGATGTTGAGACAAGTAATTGGCCGCAGTTTTATGAGCTGTAAACTTGATTCCCTTCCGCAGAAGTAAAGTTCGTCCTTACACCAGTCACTTAGGAATAGGTATCTACGACTTTAATTATGAGATAAAGATGCGAACCAGATGTTGGTGTGTAGAAGTGAACTACTTCAACCAAAAAATCTTGATACAATCTGTATCAGCAGCGGAGAAGTTCTTCGTGCGCCTGAATACTTTATTTATCAGCTCCGACATTTTTAATGTGTGATGATGGATCCTCATTTCACGAACGAACTTTCAGACTTTTGCCGTAAAAGGCTCACTGGATTTGATCAAGTCAATCACACTACATATGGGACGCATTTGTATTGCCTAGCTAATCTTCTTGTTCAGTGAATGCAAGCGCTTTTTATTCTTTCCATCAATCGTTGGCTTGTACCTTCGATATGAATTGGCCAAAGCTCTCGCCGTATCATGAACTGAACAAATGATGGTCCGGGATTCGAAATCCTCCGAGAGTTCCTCTAGAGGTTAGGATCCATTTCAGCCAGATCATGAGGCTTTGGATCTGTCCATAGAGAATGTCGATTGTCTCGCCGGTTCCAGATTGTGTTTCTATCTAATTCAGCACCCCGAACTCTAGAACGATCGTCGATACTTGCCGAACCATTGTCGGGTGCTCCGCGCGTTCGATCATTTCGAACCGCATTTACAACTGGATTTGAGTTTTGAGTTTCCATGATTGTTCCAAATTGTAGATAGGAAAGACGATCGTTCTAGAGTTGGGGGTGCTGAAGTAGATGGAAACACGATCTCGAACCGGCGAGACAATCGACATTCTATATACACAGATCCAAAGCCCCATGATCTCGCTGAAATGGATGCTACCCTCTGTGAGGATCTCTTGTCGGATCCCGAATTCTGGACCATAATTTGTTCAATTCATGATACGGCGAGAGCTTTGTCTAATTCATATCGAAGGTCCAAGCCAACGATTGATGAAAAGAATGAAAAGCGCTTGCATTCACTGAACAAGAAGATTAGCTAGGCAAGACATGTGCATCTCATATGCAGTGTGATTGACTTATGAAACCCAGGGAGCCTTTTACGGAAAAGTCTGGAAGTTTGCTCGTGAAATGAGGATCCATCATCATACATTAAAAATGTCAGAGCTCGAAGAACGTTCTTCTTTCCTTCATCGCATTCCCATATTCACGCCTTCTCTTCTCTTTTTTTCGTGCCTTTTTCTCCTTTCCTTCCCTACTTTCATAATTTCCATCTATCTGTCATTTTTCTCACTTCTTATCATTTCATCTTCTCCTACTTTTCTCTTTTTTCTGTTCTTTTCTGTTTCTCCTCTCTTCTCCTCCTCTTTCACTCTTCTTCTTTCCTCCTCTTCTTCTATCTCTTTCCGATTGTTACCTTCTCTTCTTCCGTAAATTTCTTCCTCATTCAACTCCCTTTTTGTCATAAATCTATTCTCCTTTCTTTCTTTTCTTATCCTGTTCCTACACTTGATCTTCTTCTGCTCTTATCATCTTCTTTACTTTACTCCCCCTCTTTTCCTCTTTTCCTCATCTCTCTTTCCTGGTCTCTCATGATTGATGAATTTTCAAACAAAAAATCAATTTTCAAGGGAGCAGTTGCTGAATCTTCCATCAAGAGAGATAGATTTTCAACAAGAAATGTAACAAAAGATACATAAGCCAACAACAGTTTTCGTTTTGAATGATAAATTGTTAAATATAACTAAAAGAGACGAATTTTCAAGTAAATAGTAAAATCTTTACAATATAAAAAAATGTTAATTTCCGATTTTTTGAGAAAACTCGGGAAAATGTAAATATCATCCTGGAGGGCCACCAAACAGAAAAATTGTTTTTCTCTGAACTTTTTTTTCATACCTTGCGTTGTTTGGATAAAAATTGTCATTTCCGTTTATATGTTCAAATTTTGGAAGTGCCAAACTCTGACAATCTTGTTTCTATCAAAAAAATCATAGAGATAAATTGTTCCACTTCTCACCTACTACAAGAAACCGTACTTACAATTTTTGATTCTTGAAAGAAAAGTCCAACACATAAATAATAATGATAAAAATATATTTTGACACATTTGACTTTGCAGGTTTCTACATAATTTATTAGCGTAAAAATATGAGCACAGTTTTCAATAATTCAAGGAATAAAAGGAAATCTCAAATATGAAAAAGAATCAAATTCATATTTTCATATTTTGTAAATGATTCAAAATGGAGTTAGAAATAATAAATATCAATCAGATGAAAATTTTTATCTAGGATCACTACAAAATAATGCAAAAAATTATTATTTCCATCGAGTTGTTGGAAAATATTTCTACTTTCGTGTTGAGAAAGAATCTAAAAATTTTACGAAAAATCGTGTTGTTTGCGAAAATTTGAGTACAAAAAAACGTGCTCTTAGCATTGATTCCAGCTAGCACTGTTCTAAAACCTAAAACCTAAACCGATCAAATAAGAGGCCTTCTGCTCCGTACACATAAAAAATCAAACACAGTCAGTACCCATTGGTAACACGAAACCTAATCCAGATCCACACGTACGCACACAACAGTAAAACGGTGACACGGTTACCGGTTACATGGTAACGTTAGAGATTTGTTGTATAGGACCCAGCTAAATCTTAGAGGTTTCCAACGATAAACGTGTACAATAAACACATCACTTGTCTCTTGTAAATGCTGAGCTTGTTGTTTGAATACATTGCAAATATATCAGTGGGTTGAAAAGCTAGAAAATAATTTTTTCTCTGCATTCGATTTTAGAATTTTTTCTTCCAAAAACTAGACCGCGATTTGAGAGAAATGGAATGAATGTGCTGCAGATTTTTAAAAAAAATTATTCGTTCCTTTAACCTAAAGGAAGGAACTTCTGAAGCGATTGAGAATTGAAGAGTTTCGATGCGAGTGATACAAAAGATAATTAGGATTTACTTCCTCTCAAATTTGATTGATCTCGCGCCTCAATTTGTATAAATAATAATATTGGAAGAGATTTCTCTATTTGACCGAAAAATTCATTTTATTCTAACCGAACCATAACCTCATGAGCCTATTTCATAGTTTATAGCAATTTTCTCTGAGATTTTAGGAAGGAAGTAGCAGTTTTCTCTTCAAGTGTCTCAACTTTCCAACAAATTTGCAGCGAGAGCAAGGGAATGATCAATGAGAGTTGGAAAAATCATTCGCTTTATGAAGCGGAATAATATTCAAATAAATTCCTGAAGTGATGCTTCGGAGTAGCGATTTTTCCTTAAATTTTTCTATCTTTCCCTTAATTCTAATTTTCAATTAACAATAAAAAGTGACCAAAAGCAACAACTGAATGTACAGTATTCAAAAGTCATCTCTATCACGTATTACGTAGGTATTTCTTATGTTCGATGAATATTGATTCTAAAAGAAGGCTATCTCACAGAAAAGATATGATCTGAGGAAAAATGATTTGGGTGTAGATCAACGGAAGCTTCAACTGCCGAAAGTTATTTTTTCCGTCAATTAGGAAATTCGCTTCCCTGTATTTATTCAAAATGTAATGTCTCAATCTGCATGAGTAATAAGTTCAATTACAGGAATAAGGATTAGGTGCGTCATGCAATAAAAAGTCTTATTTTAGCATTCTAATAACAGAACAGTAGAAGTGAAACGCAGGTAAAGTTAAGTCAAATAGGTTAGGTAAGTAAATTATATTTTCCTTTCCATTATAAATGAGTAGCTTGTAAACATGTTATGTTGGTAGTAATGACGTTTGCTGTGCAGAAGAGTCACCATATTGCCTTCACATTGTTTCAATCCATTTTTCACTCGAATATTTGAAAGCCACGGTGTTTTTTCTACGTTTCTGCATGTCAATATTTTTTCTTTATAACCTTCTCCTTATCAATTTACAAAGCGCTGAATAGATATATGTATTCTTACCGGGCAGCTAGTTGCCCTTTACTTCCAAATTCGTAAATATTCAGTCGAGTTGAAATTTTTGGTATTCCAGTCTGTTAAAGAATATTTTATGAGACTAATTATGCTGCAAAATAAAACACTTGACATTTTTTCCATAGAAGGAAATTTGTTTTCTCTAATATTCATCTGAATAGCTTATTGAACTGACTCAAACAATTCCCAAACTTACTAGGCCCTGAAAAATTTGTGTACCTTAGCATGTACCTGCGTCAGAAGCTGTAGTGTGATAATACAGTTTGTGTGATAAGGAGTATATTTTGGATAAATAGCTTATTATACATTGGCTTTTTTGTGATAACGTGGAATTCGAAATCGCGTCGAAATTTCGAGGTTGTTTCGAGTGGTTGAAGAGACTGTTTTTGCAAAAACAATTGTGAGCATATAACAATGAGTCAATATCGCTATACCTTTGAATTAAATTCACATTCTAGGTTGCTCATAACATTTTCATTTATGACAGAAAAATGGAAGCAGACATGCATTATGCAAATCAGTGGATACTCCATTGACATTTCCAGAATGGCATCCTCTCGGGATTAGGAGCGGAAATCCCAAAGATAATCTTGGCGAAATTTTAAACACCATAAAACTCTTTACAGGTCATGAGGATCCTTCTCATGCGAATCCCCCCATACGACAGTTCATTTGTATTTGCATACAAATCATCTCAATTCTATTATAAAAAATTTACATATTGAACTATCAAGCTAAAGTTCATGGGAACCTTGCTGAGGAAAAAAGTAAGTTTACGGCAAAATCCAGCGGGCTGGAAAATTGAAATACAATATTATATGTATTCAGTCTGATAGATATCTTAGAGGAAATGTCAGAAACTACTAGAATAATGTGACATTTAGAATGTGGATCGTGGGGGCTAAGGCATGAGCTTTGGACCTCCGGTAATTTCTGGTTGTGGGTTCGATTCCCGCCTCGCACTCTGGAAGAGCTCCGGCGAGCCACGGAGAGTCGTGAGCCTGGCCCTTCTAGAGTTCTTTAAGTTCTCCAAGTAATAAGTAGCTGTCGCTCTTAGGCGTTCGGAACCCAGCGTAAACTGTAGGTTCCCCTCACCCCTGAGTTAGTGGTGAGGTGTGCAAAGGAATAGAGAGAAGGTTATGCCGAGACACTCAAACTCGTAACAGCGAGAGAGTATAAACAAATATTCCAACAACCGATAAATTCCTATTCGAATGATTGAATAATTTATTCTAAAAAATTTCACCCCAGTGTGTTTAGGCGTGAATGCGAATTTCTTATTATAATTGATAACTTGGTGCAGGATATCCTCAAATAATAATAACATTATATTCTACTTACTACCATACAGAAAAAATATCATGAAAATGATGATCTGAGCACACAAAGGAATTCTCATTTCGCTTGAGACAGAAAACTAATTCGTTGAAACTGTATTCAGCCGCGGCTAATGAAATATTGATCGGATTACACTTGTATATATACTCGATATTATCTCTTCATCGACGAAAATGATCATCTATATTTTGATGGCGACATTGAGTTGAGACTATAAAGAATTGCGCGTAACCTATTCTTATTGCTATAAGATGTGGCAATATTATTTACCATCCTTCCAAATGTTAGACTTGGAAGATAACCGTATCAATCTCTTCATGATGACGATAAAACTTGTAGACAATTTACTACCATACAACTTTATTTCGCACTGTAGTGAAAAATTCTAAACAATTTTCATTAAATATATTTTAAATATATTTAATGAATGGTCCATTAAATATATTTTTCACAAGCCCAATCTTTCCCAAGTCCTTGGAATCTTGCGCTTCAGTTCGAAGCAGATGCGCCGAAGCTCCGCAATCTCCTGTGTCCACCAGTACACTAGTGGCTTCTGACAATTTGAAGATCGCCTGGGCATCGAAGTATTGCACACTCGCACAATCAAGTCATTTGTGGACTTTGCCAAACCCTCAGCATTTTAACTGACAGGAACCGCATTTGTCGAATCTACAAGCATGCCTCCACATTTCGTAGCAATCGTTGTAAAGAAGACAGTCGCATCAAATTTCCTCGAGTTTCAACAATTTTTTAATAAAATGATAGGAATGGAGGATGATTGAGAACCACAGCCCATATGGGAGCAAATATGCTGATGGTCGCTTGCTGTGTAACTCTCAAGAACCCTCCAATTCTACACTCTCCTGGCTACACCCTGTGAGGCCATAGTGACATCTAGAATGGTTTCTCGGTAGCCTCTCCGCCTAAAGGTAGTAAAGTTTCCCGAGTTCAGGATGGTAAGGTCCAACGTGGCAGCCATATCCGCAACTTCACGACTCCTTGAATCCGTCCAGCAACCCAGCCAATACCACGCCAGCCTACGGCAGAACTCCAAAATCGGTTGCCGATCGACACTTGGACTCAGCACAGATCTGGTACTGAGCCAGTACTACACCAACCCAGGGCGGAACTCCTTAGCCGGATTCTAGCCAGCACATGATCTTGGCACTGATTTGGTACTAAGCCAGTACAACGCCAACCCACGGCACAGGTCTGGTACTAAGCCAGTACTACACCAACCCACGGCGGAACTCATAAGCCGGATCCTAGCCAGCACTTGATCTTGGTATTGGTTTGATACTAAGCCAGTACCCCGCCAAACCACAAAAAAACTCCAAAGTCGGTTGCCGACTAATACTTGGACTCGGAACAGATCTGGTATTACGCCAGTACCGCGTCGCTCCGTGTTTTGAGTTGATTTTTGTGGTTAAATCTTTCGATTTGATTTCGGAAAAGTGTTTCAAGTGTGTGATTAGCGACAGTTAATTCAGTTAGGAGTTGCATTTTCCAGTGTGTATATAGGGCCTTCTTGTCGGCCATTGATACGCACTAGCCATTTATATATACGGGATGAACTGTTGCTCATTCAGTTGGTTTTTTATGATCGAAAAGTGAACACTTATAGTTTATTAGGAACAGGGGACAATAAATGAGTATTTTTATTCAATAATTGTTAACGATTGTGCATAAATAATTGTTTTCAAAAATTGTTCATTTAGGTTTCAATTGTTAATTGACCTATTGCGCATAAAGTGTTCGTTTTATTGGAAGTGGCACTGTTTATAGCAATATTTTAAGCAAATTCGTATTTTTCCTAAAATCAGTGAATTCTTCAGTGTTGATATTTTTTCTTGGAATAATCAAAAATGTCAGGTGCAGATAATCTGCAGCAAAAGGATCCTGATAATACGGAGGAGAAAAATATGGACGCTGACATGGAAGCTGTCATCTTGGAGGATAACTCGAGGGAGCAGACGATATGCGAAAGTGTTGTGGCCGAGAAGAAAGTAGAGAATTATGCTCTGCAAGCGCAGCGAGCTGTTCATCTAACGGTTGAGCAGTTTCAGGATGCTCTTCCTTTTCTGAAAAAGGTAGAGGATGAGCTCACGGGAATGCAGTCTTTTAGTAGATCGAAGAAGAACATGTTTAACCCGATCAGGGAGGGACTGAATAAGGCTGTGATTAATCTGGATATGGTGCGAGAAATTCTCGGTTTGTGGAAAGCAGGTGAGCTTCGAGGCACGTCGCGTGCGGCGGTTTCAGTTAGGCTGGCTGCTGATTTGGGCACGTCTAAGGGGCAACAGACTAGGAAGAGGCCAGCCGAAAAGCCACGAAGCCCTGGCGGGGGTCGTCTTCGAGGCCTATGAAAAAGGCCCAACATTGCACAGACACTCCTGAGTGGACTGAGGTTGTCAAGCGGAGCAAAAAGGTGAGAGCGGATCCTGCAAGTGCTGCGGTTCGCAGTAAATCCAGGAAAGGGAGGATATCCATTCCCATGTGAAGCCACAGCAAATGAATGTTGATTTCATAGCTATCAAGAAGACTCGGCAAGGTGATGTCCTTCTAGAAGTTGGTGCCTCTAGTAAAAACAAAGCCAAATTTGGTGAAGCGTCGCAGGGCGATATTAAGGAGTCAGGGAAGGTGCGTCAGCTCGTGCCACGAGCTCAAGTCCAAATCCGTGATCTGGATGTGGCGACAGATCTTCATGAAGTCAAGGTGGCTCTATGTTCCGTCCTTGGAGACGTTGCGATGGAAGCCGTGATCATGAATATGACGAAGGCCGATTTCCGCGGTAGCCCTATGGCAAACGCAGAAATGAGGCAGGCGGATGCGGAGAAGATGGCCAAAGATGGTCACATGAAGATTGGCTGGGTAAGCTGCAGAGTGAGCCTCAAGGTAAGGGCTAAGAGGTGCTATCGTTGCTTCGGATACGGCCATGTTGCGGAGGGCTGCAAAGGACCAGACAGGTCCAATTTGTGCCAGAAGTGTGGCGCGGAAGGCCACAGAGCAGTATCTTGCATGTGTGAAGCCAAGTGCTTGCTGTGTGCTGACAAAGGTGTGAAATATCCGGTTGATCACATACTCGGATCTTCCAGGTGTGCGGTCTACCGAGAGGCAGACCGCTTGTGTAACTCAAGTCGTAAATGGCGATAGTTATGCAGGGAAATCTTGGTCGTTGCAAGCTGGCTCAGGATATAATGGCCCAGCTCGCAGCTGAAAAGAAGGCCGACATTTCTATTGCCAGCGAGCAGTATACAAATAGAAGGGGGTGTGGCTGGTTCCCTGATATTAGTAACACTGCGGCAATTTGGGTTTTAATAAGCTCCAAATTTTCAGTTCATTCTCATGGGAGTGGGGATCGATTTGTCTGGGTCGAGAGTTCACTGGACACAATCGTTAGCTGCTATCTCTCTCCAAATGAGGAAATAGCAGTATTCAGAAGAAAGTTGGAAGAAATTGAGGACATTTGTTCCAACCCCGGTGGTGGTGTCATCCTAGCGGGTGATTTCAACGCAAAGTCATGTGAATAGGGTATGAGTTGGACCGACTCGAGGGGTCGTGTGGTAACTGACATGGTTGCCAGCTTTGATTTTACCATCCTGAACTCAGTAGCTGCGACCACCTTTAGGAGGAGGGGCTATCAGGAGACAATTTCGGATCTCACCATGTCTTCGCAAGGAGCGACTAGGAGAGTGCTCGAATGTCAGGTTCTTGAAGACTGCACAGCAAGCGGCTATTAGAGACAGCAAACGCAGCAAGTGGCCTCCCGTATATCTATACGGGAGGCTGTTGATCAAGATATATGGAGGCTCGGTTATCAGATCGTAACCGGAAAGCTCTTTACACACTCGCCCATAGCGATCCAGGAGCCTGCTACGATGGAGTGGATTATAGAGGGGTTGTTTTCCTCTCATCCGCCTCGGGTCATTGTGGAGGAACTTCTGTCAGAAGCTATCCCCCTATTTAGCAGTGAGGAGTTGTCGACAGCAGTTTCGCAAATAACTTATGGTAAGGCGCCAGGCCCTGGCGGTGTTCCGCCGGAGGTGATTAGGTTGGTTGCAAGTAAATATCCTTCCTTGCTGCTTAACTTAAACAATTCATGCCTTTTAGCTGGTGTCTTCTGTGCAAGGTGGAAGAGGCAGAAACTTGTTCTGTTGGACAAGGGTAAGGG
>WSXT02005116.1:0-14927 GCA_011762715.2 Neuroterus valhalla | reverse complement strand
CACGACTTCTGACATTTTCAAACAGCACAATTCCACTGGCAAACAGTACAATTTAACTGTTTCGGATTTAGAGAGTAAGATGAACCATCTCAATTCCGATAGTTGGATAGGCGATAGAGAAATTGGAGATGCTTTCACTTATAATTTGCCTCTTTGGAGGATAAGTCTGTGCATTTAGAGGCTCATATTCACCTCACAATCCCGATTCACCTACTCTTCTATGCGTATGCACTATGCACGCAAATACGACCGCGCTAACCCTTGACCTTCTCATACGGTATATGCTCCATGCCCTCGAGTAAAATGCGACGCTTCTTGTTTTCTTTCTTCTTGGCGAAACGATATAACTCGGGTCTTTCCTTTCGTTTCGCTTATTTGTTCGCTAATTAAGAAGTAATTCTTGGTCCAGAGAGTCGTAATTACTCGCGTGTCACTTTGAATGGTGTATGCGAACGCGCTTGGGGCGTCTATACCTATATATGCATCAAAAGATTGTCCTTTAAAAGGTCGACTGAACTGAACTTTAATAGAGTTGTTTATTATGATATTTGATGCTCATGACGTTTCGATTTTGTAATTAATGGAACTGTTTATTGCATTATTTCATGGTTATTGATTTCTATATGGTTTTAAGTAGAATTTGCAATAAGTTCGAGCTATGCATTTCCGAGACATGGAGTAAAATTTATTCTAATGATCATGGATCTTGCAAAAGAATCATCGACGCAATTTCTTGGGATTGCTAACCAAGCACGTTTTCATCGGACCGTTTCTACAGAAAGCAACGCGATCTGGGCTTCAACCATCAAGAGCATCTTTGCATCAAACACGCGAGCAGATCTTGCGTAATCCGCACATGGTTTACTATAGACACATACTTGCTATCCCATAATATTAGTGCTTTGGTTACCATTTGCATCGAGGCTAGATGTTCTAGTATTCTTTCACTTTCTGCTTCAGTTACTGCCTTCATGATATTTCAAAACGATCTGTGATTTTTATGTTCATGTTGAAGTGGCTGACCGGATTGCTGATTCAAACATTCTTTGACTGTTTGGTTAATACTAAGAGACATAAATACTGTCATTGTTGATAAGCAAGATTTAAATCAAATTGGAAGATTTTGGTACCTCAAATCAGTATGTTCAACAAATAAAATGATAGGTGAAGATTACAAGACTTGAAGTTAAAGATTTCTGGAAACTATTGGCTTCACTTCGGAAAATTTCTTCTAGATAGGTTGTCTAAAGAATGATTTTGAACCAAGAAGATCAATTTCCTACAGAAAGATGAATTTCCATGAGAATGAAATAATTTGCAAACAAATAGTTAGATATTAAAACAGGAAACATGGATGTTTAACGAAATAGTATTATTCTCAATCAGGAAGGAAGAATTTTCAACAAAGAAGATTGATTTTAAACCGAAAAAAAAAGTTCTCCACAAAATACATTTCCTTCCCAATAAACAGTTGAATTCAAAGAAGAAAACTCATTTTCTCAACAAAAAAAAAAAAATTTGCAGTCCATAAAGGGAGAGGAGACATGAAGAATGTTGAATTTCCGAATCAAAAACACGAATTTACAACAAGTTACATTAATTTTCAAACAACAAGATTAATTTTCTGTCAAAAAAGGTTAAATATCAGTTAAATACATCAATATAGAATAAAGAATAGTCAAATTTCCAGGAAAAGAATTCATTTCGAACGAAAAGGAACAGAACAATGTTACATCATGGAGATAAATTTCCAAATCAATTGAGTTAAATTTGACCCACTGAGGGGAATTTTCAATAAGATAGTTCAATTCAATCAAAGAATTGATGTTTCGATCAAATAGTTCAATTTCAGGTCAAAAGAAGACCGATTTTCTACGAGACAATGGAATAGTTCCACAAAATAGTTAAATTTTTGTCCAAAATTTTTTTTTCGAACGGAAAAAATGAAGTTCGATCAAAATTTCTACTTCCTGTACCCACTTCCTCTTCAAAAAATAACTTTCAGTAACTGGTCAAAGAAAAGATATATATTTCTGAGAAAATCCGTTTCAGTAACTTGTTACAGAAGAGTGAATGGTCACGTCTCGAATGCCTTCACCCAGTTCTCCGTCAAAGAATTTACTTCCAGTAACTGTTCACAGAAGAGTGATTGGTCACATCTTGGATACCTCTTCACAGTATCTTTTAAAAAAAATCCGTTTCAGTAATTCGTTACAGGAGAGTGATTGGACACGTCTCGAACACCTTCAACCAGTTCTCCTTAAAAAAAAAACAAATTTTTGTAACTGGGTTAAAGAAGAGTGATTGGTCACATCTTGGATCCCTCTTCCAAGTATCTTTTTGAAAAGCCATTTCAGTAAGTTGGTGAAGGAACAGTGAATGTTCACGTTCCAAATACCTTCACCCAGTTCTCTGTCAAAGAAATAACTTTCAGTAACTGATCACGGAAGAGTGATTGGTGACATCTTGGATCCCTTTTCACAGTATCTTTTTGGAAAAATGTGTTTCAGTAAATTGTTATAGGAGAGTGTTTGTCCACGTGAAGAATACCTTCTCCCAGTTCTCCGTCAAAATAATAACTTTCAATAACTGGTCGAAGAAGTGTGATTGGTCACAGCTTGAATCCCTCTTCACAGTATCTTGTTGAAATATACGTTTTAGTAACTTGTTATAAGAGAGTAATTGGTCACGCGACGAATACCTTCTCCCAGTTCTCCGTCAAAATAATAACGTCCAGTAACTTGTCAAAGTAGTGTGATTAGTCACAGCTTGAATCCCTCTTCCCAATATCTTTTTGGAAAAATCCGTTCCTGTAACTGGTTACAGAAGAGTGATTGGTCACATCTCAAATACCTTTACCCAGATCCCTTTAAAAAAAAGGACTTTTAGACATGGTTACAGAAGAGTTTTTGGTTACATCTCAAAAAAAGAATGTTCAGAACTGATTACAGAAGAGTGATTGGTCACATCTTGAACGTCTTCTTCTAGTAGGGTTTGAAAAAATATTTTAAGTAACTGGTCACAAGAGAGTGATTGGTCACATCTTAAACCCCTCTTCTCAGTAGCTCGCCCTTTAAATAGCACGTACTAGTGACTAATCACAGGAGAATGATTCGTCACAACTCGAACCCCTTTTTCTAGTCTGCCTTTGATATAACACGTCTCAATAACTGATCACATGAGAGCTATCGGTAACAAATCGAGACATTTCTCCAACTTTCCCTTTATAGAAAAAAAGAAAAGACGTGCTAGTAACAAGTCACAGAAGAGTGATTAGATACTTCTTGAACCCCTTTTCTCAGTCTCTTCTTGAGGAAATACGTTCTAGTAACTGTTCACAGAAGTGTGATTGATCACAACCTCGAACACGTTTCCCTAGCGCCTCTTCAAAAAAAAAGTTTTAGTAACTGGTCCTACAAGAGTGATTGGTTATAGCTCGAACATTTTCTCAGCCTACCCTTAAAAAACATGTGATCAATCATCACATCTTAAACTCCATTTCCCAGTTTTTTTTTGTTGAAACAATATGTCTCAATAATTGGTCACAGAGGAGTGATTGGTCACAGATCGAACCACTTTTCCAGTTTGCACTTGAAAAAACATGTACACGTGATTAGTCACAGGAGAGTGGTTGTTAAGAGTTTAGACCCTTTTACCAGCTCGGCCTAAATGAAAAAAACACGTATTAGTGACTGGTCTTGAAAGAGTGATTAGTCGCATCCCTCTATAAAAAATACGTTCCAGTAACTGGTGACGGAAGAGTAATTGGTTACATCTTGAACCACTCTCTCAGCTCGCCCTTGAAAATACCATGTCAGTGAGTGGTCACAGAGGTGGTCTCTCTCCAAAAAATACACTGTAATAACTGGTTGCAGAAGAGTGATTGGTCACATCTGGGACCACTTTTCCAGCTCTTCCTTGGAAAATAGACGTGTCAAGTCATTTACGCTGTGACCAATCACTCTTCTGTGACCAGTCGCTGTCACGTCTATTTTCAGAGGGCAATCTGAAAAAGTAGTTCTTTCAAAATCATGATTGAATAAATCTTGTTTTAACCAATATTTTCATCTGGAAGACAAAATTAGATGAGAAAAATCTCCAGGTTACATCAAAAGGACTGAGTTACTTTGCATTCTGACTTGTTGGAACTAGTTTTGACAAATAATCGTGGTGATTCCGCATTTTGACTTTCAACTCCAAACTGGTTCCAACTGGATTAACTGATTCTGCTCTTTTTCACCAAGAACGGTAAATTTCGTGATGTTTCTAACAGAAGCTTAAAACTGATCGCAAAGTTCCAGACACTGACAGTTCCATTCAAATAAAAAAGATTAAGTGCTGCTGCTCATCCCATAAATTTGCCACGACTACAAAATTATTTGCCTTCGTAATGAAAAATGAGGAAGTGTCTCTTATCGCGATGAGACCACCGCAGTCAATCTTTCTGAACAATTAAAGGAATCACCATCGAGCACAGTATAATTGCGTTAAGTCATGGATATCCATTCGATGAAGTCCACTATCATCAGGGAGATCTGAACAATAAAGTCCTTCAAGCGATCACGCCATTCATTTCATCCAGAATCTTCACAACTGCATCAGCCCTACATTCGGTGATTCACGAAGGTCACAATCACTTATTGGACATGGCAAAGAATGAGAAACGTGCATGCTGTCCCAAAGTTTCAACACATTGTTGCGAAAAAGAAAGTTTTATTGTTGCTAAGTGCTCTTCGATGAATCGATTGGTCCGTAATGTCGGCTTTTTCTTTGATATAAACGGAAGTATTTAATAGCAGTGTGAATTGTATGTGCTATTGGAGAAACTAGCCTGATGTTCAATGACTCTGATTCAGATGTATCTCTGATTGAGATGATTTTCAATTAGGCCTAATAAATTACCACTGATACATTGATTTCCTAGGAAGTATTATTTATTTCGGGGCTTCGCTTATACTTTCTTGAAGTTTGATAAGTGGATCTGATGTGGATCTGATGTGGATCTCTTGTGCCTGGATCCGCTTTGTTGGAGTGCAAAGAACTGTTTGTTTTCGAGAGTCCATCGTCGGCCATTATTTCCTATTTTTCTAAATGGTTTGCAGATTGTGCAAGTCAGAGAAACTGGACGGTAGTTGAGTGGGATGGGAAGGGTCTTGCTTAGCTTTTGGGATCAGGACGACTAGAGCAGAGGTGTCCAACGCAACGTTGGCGCGTTTCTCCTTTCTTACTCTTCTCCGACCGCTTCATCGAGAATTCCCTTCTCGTTTCGCATCGGGCTTCGTCTGACTACGCCTGACCACGCCTACTTGCCCGCAATATTTACACAGTCCGGTCACCGAGGACCCCTTCCCACATTCCGCTTACCGCATGAACTCACCGCATCCAACGATAATTGATTTGTCGAAAATGGCATAATTGGTTCGCTAAATGCTGCAACCTTTGTCAATGCAAACCGGCGAAAGAGAATAACGCTTACATTATCAGGGACTGTTTATGCTTTTATAGTGAGCTTTTTACGTGAAATTGCTTGATAAATAATTTGTCATGAAATTAAAGACTGGTTTTCGATTATATAGGGCAAGGGTGTCCAACGCAAGTGTGGCACGCTTCTCCTTTCTTCCCCTTCTCCGAGCGCTACATCGGGAATTCTTTTCTCGCTCGCCGCATGAACGCACCCAAGGTGGTAAGAGAGGGGATTCATGAGTGACAGTTATTTACACTGTTGCTCACGCACTGGACACCTCTGATATAGGGCAATGAGATATCTAAATTTTTTCATTCCATCTACTCAAACGAGTTACTAATTGTCATTTTAATAACAGGCATTAGGTATGTAATAATGCAGCTTTCACGTGAGTCCTGCAATTCCGACGCGCGACTAATGAATGACTGTTACTGTAAGCAATTTGTAAAACAAAGACGGCATTATGTTGATACCGTTAATATTGTGATCAAATATGTTATTATAATATTCACACGCAAATCATGACTGTTGTTTCGCTCATTATATCTTCATCTGCAACTTCTTGCTTTCGAATCGAACTGCGGAAAGGAACTTGTTCTAATCACTAATTAGGTGAATTTTTGAGGAAAATGCTTGAAATCTCGTCCAAATTGTTTTAAATCTCTAGCTTCTTTGTAGAGTAGGCTTGATTGAGAAATCACTGTTTAAGATTGGTGATTTGGCAGAATTGTGCTCCAGCCACGCCTCAACTAACTACAGTAATGCACAGTCATGTGCAGTCATGTGTTGCTTGTGCATGTGTACGACGCTCCTAAGTTAAGAAACGCCTCGTCACGTAACAAGTTACGTCTTATGTAACTGATGTATAGAATTATGCTGACAAGGAAGCAAATGACAAATTCATCTCTTTGGTTGAAGATATAAAATTTTTTTTCGTTCAGGATTCATCATTTTGGTTGTGCAGTCCACAAGAAGCAGTCTTGAAGAGAATTATTGTTGTGAATCCTGAATCCAAAAAACCTTCTCATTCGTCACTCTTATCTATTTTGAAATGGAAAAATGACTTTCACGGAGGTGAGGTTCATCCAAACATTGCCTGATGTTCACCATGTCATATCGTATTAAGGGTGCCCAGACGTCCGTATAAATACGGACATGTCCGTATTTTACGTGTGCTGTCCTGGTTTCCGTATTTTTCGAGAATTGTTCGTATTTTCGGTTATTTTTAAAACGTGATTTTCTTTCAAATTATATTTAAACACACAATGCTCGTCTAGTGACGTAGTGACGAGAACTCGACCCGACACACAGTGGTCCAAAGTTCCCGGAAGTCAAATCTTCATCAAAATTGCTTGGAAATCACATTTTGAGGGTATTTTGTCGAGGAATCTGAAATAAGTGTCAAGTATCGAAGGAAATTGGCCGACGCAGAATGGTGCCCAAATTGTGCTTAAATCGTAACAATTCATGTTTATGGTTATCTTAGGTCAAAAAATAAAAATGTAATATCGAAATTTTAAAATAAATGACAATATTAATTCTTCATCAATTCCCGTTGAAAAATGGCGGGATCGCTATGCAAACAATCTAGCTCTAATGAAAAATCTCTATAAAGAACAGATTTCAAAATTGTAGAATTAAAATCTACTCTCAAAATGTTCAAAAGTAATCATTTTTACTAAATGCTAGAAGAAATGCATCTCGAACGTCCGGACGTCACGTAGTGACACGCTCGAAGTACAGCGTTCATGGAGTTACAACACAAATACATGTGTAAAAAACAAAGGGGCGGCTAGAAGCAGCTGATATTTTGCATGAACTTAGTGAATTCAATAATTAACGATTCCATAATGAGAGAAAAGTGGCAGCACGTGGTAATTTTTTTTGTAGCTCTACGGTTTCGCGAATTTTTATGTCATTCGGTGAAAACCACGTGACGTATGGAAGTTCGAGATTAATTTCTTCCCGAATTTTGTAAAAATTATTACTTTTCAAAATTTTGGAAGCAGATTTCAAATCTGTTCTTCATAGAGATTTTTTATTAGAGGTAGATTTTCGACACAGCGTGTCCGCCATTTTGGGTCGGCAATTGATAAGGAACGAATATTGTTATTCATTTTAAAATTTCGATATTAGATTTGCACATTTGACCTAAAACGATCATAAACATAAATTTTTACGATTATAACACGATTTGGGTGCCATCCTGCGTCGGCCATTTTGTTTTCATTCTAATTTTTGACACTGAATTCATATCCCTCGACTAAAATACCCTCAAGAAGTATTTCCATAGCAATTTTGATGAAGCTTTGACTTTCGGCCAGCTTTTTGGGCACTTCGGACCACTGTGTGTCGGGTCGATTGTTGGAAAAACAAAAAAAAAAGAAGAAAATCCCTTAATTAAGGGGACAATTCACGAAAGAAACCGATTGAAATTGACAACTGCCAGAAATATTGTCAAGGTCCAACACAATTTAAAGGAATTTTCTTGTACCGAATTTCATTCCTTCCTACAAAAAAACAAAAAAAATGCGAAGATGTGTTTTGAATGAACGTTTTCGTAACAATAATGAAGACGGTATTTTTTTGTATGCAGACGATAAATTTATTACGGGCATTATATTTTCGATTTTTCACTTATGTATAGATGCATGCATTTTCCATTATTATTATTATTATTATTATTATTATTATTATTATTATTATTCTCATACTTTGAAGCAAAATCCCTTTCGGGGTTAAGTTGCACACTCGGAAGGGCACAGTCTCCTGGGGGAATCTGTTGGAAATTTCTACATAACTGACCAAACAAGGAATAATCAAGTTATAAACCAAATAATTTAGTTTCATTGGAAAGATGAATAAAAATAGATAATCCTTGAATAGTCACGTAACCTGAACTGAGATTTTATGGGAGAAAAAAAAGGAAAATATATACCAACCACAAAGGACGAATCTTCTTCCCAAAATACCAAGGAGGTTCATTCTCTAGGGCGGGGAGGGGGGATTATTTTCCGAAAAATAAATCAACTTTAACAAAATAAAATTTTAGGGCAGACGAAAATTATCCACTCATCTTTGAATTCTTATGCAGCTTCGGCGATTTGAGACTCTTTTATATTGAAATCAGTCACTCCTCACAACAAATATTAGAAGACGTATTCTAAAAAACACTGGAAAAATTCATCATGCATTAAATCTAGTAGTTATGTGAAGATAATTGTTTTTTTTTGTTTGTTTTTGTTTTTTCTTTTTTGAATAGAGCGCGTCAAGTAAAAGTTTCACTACGTGTTGGGGGGTAGGGGAGGGGGAAGGGAGTTTAATTTGTCCTGGTTTTTCGTTCTTACGATCTGGACACTCTAATCGTATCAGCATCAACATTCTCAAACATCTGCTCATTCTGTGCTCATTTTCGATCAACCTTGAAAATTTCGAAGCACAATTTTGATTGCTGAACAAGACAAGAGGTGTTGCAGATCTGTCTCGAGTGCGATTAGTCGGCTAGTTTTATTTTAGGTTAGGCTCATTACTTATAAGGCATCCGACACGCGTCCAGAAATGTCTAAGCGAGATCCAGTTTCTTGATAAATCAAATAACAAGTCGACAGAATAATCTAGTTAATCTATCGCCTGAGATAATCGATAATGTCTGTAATCCGTTCTAGGTGGTCCAGCCAGCACGCTGTAATCTGTGGTAAATGATGCGTGTAATAGCTGTCAACAAGCTCTCAAGAAGCGGCACATCTTCATTTGTTGCCAGTGCGTGAAATTTAATAGGTTGCTAATGCGTGTGCGCTGTCTCCCAGATGTTTCATAGTCGCCAAGATTTACAGTTCCTGATCATGATGGAGAGGGAACAAACTGGTTGCAATTATGACACTCACGATATATATTCTACCCAATTTTAATCTATTTTGAGGAGGGTTGATCCTTCTTCGAGGCTGTTCAATTTCATAGAGGTACAGAATCGGGAAAGGGTTTATGATTTGGGAATGTTCACTAATTTTGATAAAGTTCTGGTTCTTGGAGGTTGTTGCTGTTGTAGCTTGTTTGGCCTCAGCTACAACGCCTTCCAGCTACGAGAACAATCGTATTTGCAGCTTCCGGAAGTTACATCAGTGCTAATTAAAAATTTTCGTTAGTTTGACTTTGGACTGAACATACGTTATGACCCACGCCAGTCGCCATCAATTCATCAGCAGGATGAAATACAACTTCTACTATTGGCGCAGTCTAGGACTCTCATGAATCCGTAACCTATTCGTTTCCTTTATCTAGGAATCTCGGAACGAGACTGATAAGTTATCTAAGGCGAGACTTAACACTTTGAGCAGACTCATCGCAACGCCTCCATATTCAACATCCAGTAGGTCGAACTTGCTCCTACAGTAAACGCCTTCAACCATATAAGAACGTGTCGTGAATCGCTCGCTTAACGCCTTTCTCATCTTGAACCATCTGCACAACCTATTCGCATAAATTAATTATAACGCCGACTTTAACGAGCTCTTTTACGAGCTCAGCGATAGATCCAGGACACCAGGGTAAGCCGCACGACTTAGGAAGTTCGC
Source organism: Neuroterus valhalla (assembly GCA_011762715.2). Taxonomy (NCBI): domain Eukaryota; kingdom Metazoa; phylum Arthropoda; class Insecta; order Hymenoptera; family Cynipidae; genus Neuroterus; species Neuroterus valhalla. The sequence continues at coordinate 4,892 of WSXT02005116.1, read as the reverse complement.
GAGCAAGGGAGGGGGATTCCTATGTTCCTGACGTAACGGTGACGATAACCAATTTCTCCAAAAAACTAACTCACCAATCACTGGTCAATAACCATCAATACTCCCTGAAGAATAGGTTCCTGCCTTGAGGGTCGGCATGGAAACGCAATTAGAGTTTGTTCAGCTCCCTACCGTGTATTGTCTCAAAATAAGTAAAACTAGAAAGATGATCAGGTTCGAACAAAGTGGAGAGAAATCTGAAAGAATATCTGTTGAAATCTGTCATCGCGCACTTGCTTGCACATTATGCAAATGGTGCACGGCGGTGCTTTTGTACCTTTATCAAGAGTCGAGCAGAAATTTACAAGCTCGGTTCTTGGCGAGACGTAGACTCTCGAAACGATCCGATGGTAGTAGTAAGAAGAAGCAGCCTCCAAGAAGATTCCCTCTCTCTCGCTCTTCGGGATTCCCCCTCACCTCTCCCATGTTACCTTCCTCTCTCGCTCTACCATATATAACCGTGGTATCAGATCAGCTCCCTTCGTTTACCGACACAGGTATAACCTTGTTATCAGTGATGCTACATCTTATTTTACACGGGCTTCACCCCGCGTGACATTTCTATGCGCCAGCTATGACGTCGGCGCCCAGGAACGAAAGCACCCCGTGACTTGTGCTAGACGCAAATTGACCGTGCTTACCCTACATAGGTAGATATGCCAAACCGCTCTTGTGGGAACGAAAAAGTCCTATGTCTCGGGAAACCATTCCGCTCTGCAGGCTGTGAGACTTCTTGTCCGATATCCTGCAAAATCCTGCGGGGCATCGCCACCCGCCGAAGCTACCCGAAGCATACATATAGTATATCGTATATAGTCTGCACGAGCTATCGATCTGACAATCGATGGGACGGGTTTAAAGAGGCCCGGGACACTAATTGAACACCTTGCGGAGATGCAAAGGTTAAGCGACGAAAATTATTGCCAGGAAAACCACTCGCGGGCGAGCCAAAGTAAACCAAAGTTCGACGATAGCGACTCCGAACCCTCCCACTTTTAAATCCAACCCATTCAATTGCCAGCTGCAATTTCATCCGAATCACCACAGATAGGATGCATAATGCAGCATACAATCACCTCTGCTTTATCGATATGAAAGATTCATACGAAATTACGGTTCAGGAAAGAACTGCCTCTGGATGGGAGATGGTAAATCATGAGGATTTCGGTTCAAAAGTTCTGCCTTTTTAATTTGACAATTCGTGAATCGAAGTATCTCACACCAGGCAGGGATACACATGATTATGTTCACATTCTGCAAAATCCCAGCAATTGATAAACTTATGTTATACAGTCAAATCACTCTGTAATAAAATACTGGAAACTGTAACACTGTCCATTTGGTTGACACTGTCCTTCAAAATTAAATCTGGCTCAAAGTTCTTCTTTTAGTCTGCTTTCTTTCTGGGATAGCTTGGATTGAAGATTTGTTCATGTGGATGAGCATATGAAGAATGAAATTTGGTATGTTTCAGTATTTAGACCACTATGCTGGAAGCTTGTCTTCTGGTATGTATCATTCTATTTGGAGATTGGTTGAATGAAAGATTTCGTCATACTTATGAGGGTAAAGGAATAAAATTTGAAATATTTTGGTGCCTTCTACATGGTGCTTCCATTTGTTTGGGCACAAGGAACACGAGTGAAATTTGTTATGATTAAGTACTCAAATTTTTAATGTTACATAAGATGAACATAAGTTCAGGAAATTTTGTTAATTCAAGCGTCTTTCTCGTGTTATTATGGGATTTTTAGTTTTGATACTACTCATCTTTAATCTTTTCTGATCCCATTCCCTTCAGGTATGGCTAAACTCGGAAATTTTCTGATGTGGGCGAGAATAAAAAAATGGATATATAATGATATGTATTTCTATATAATCATAGGGTTCAACATGTGAATGAGCATTAAAATTTAATTTGCTATGTCAAAATGTATTCGTTTTGTTTGTTATTGATACAAACATATTAAATATCAACCATATTTTCTTTGTTATAATTTTGGTGTGCTCAATCAGTTTAAGCATGAGAAACTTGAAGAAATTTGTTGTTTCATGTGTGTTTTATGTATTATTTTCAGTTGAAGCATGAGAAAAATAAGGACACTTGCCGAATGCTATATGTTTTATTTTGTATTATCATTGAATAAACCTATAAGAAACATGATTCAATTTGCTCCATCATAGTGTCCTGTGTTATTATTTCCTAAATCATAACAAAATTTGTTGAGTTTGAATGCCTTCATGGAATGTTTTTTCTGTGCTGTCATTGGGTGTAACATAAGGTGCAACATTAGGAACATGAGGTTCAAATGTTTTCTCCGTATGAACATTAGTTGGAACATGAGGAACATTGAAAAATTATGAGTTTTGTGCTAAAAGTCCGAGTTCTTTTTTTTTGTCATGTCTTCTTATTATTGGTTTAAACATCAAGAAAGTGAGAAATTTGCTTTGTTGGTGCGTCTTTTTCAAGCCTAAGGAACAGAAGGGCATATTCTATGTTAAATGTTTTTTCTGTATTGTCATTGGATGTAAAATAAGGTGTAAGAAAAGAAACATGAGGTTCAAATGTCTTCTCCGTATGAACCTTAGTTCGAACATAAGAAACATGAGGTTCAAATGCCCTCTTCGTATGAACATCAAATTGAACATAAGGAAAATGAGGTTCAAATGTCTTCTTCGTATGAACATTAAATTGAACATAAGGAACATGAGGAAATTTTGCGTTTTGTGTTTGAAAGTTTTTTCTATCATGCCTTGTTATTATTGAATAAAACATAAAGGACGTGAGAAAATTCGCTATGCTGAAAGCACTTTTTCTGTTTCGCCTTCTTATCATTAAATAAAAAATGAGAAATATGAGGGCAATTTCTACGTCAAACTGTATTTTTTGTGTTATAGTTGATGGATATTCAGAGAACATGACAAAATTGGCTTAGTATAGTGTCTATTCATGTTATAACTGGTGAGAACATAAGCAAAATTTGTTATGTTGAAGTCTCTCTCCTCTGTGAACATAAGATCAAACACGAAAAACCTAATGAAATTTGCTATTCTGAAGGAAGACAAGAAGAACAACATAATAGGACTAAACGAAACATCGATCTGTCCTATATTGTTGTTATGGCGTAAAACATAAGAAACATGAGAAAATTTTCTATGCTTAGTGTAATTCTTGTTACGTATTGTTATAACCAGGTAAAACATAAGAACATTATGATAAACGAACTGAACAATATTTTCGTCAATCGACATCAAATAAAATAATGAATATATGAAGAAATAAATTCCAAATCGTCCCAATGGATTCTTTTTCTAGTCAATTATGTTCGAATGGTTGTTGAAGCAGTGCACCTTGCTCAATTAAAAGTTGAGCGCTCGTTAAGCATCTCGCGCGGAAGCAAGAACGATGAAGCAAGAAAACGATCGGCGCGAGAAGGTCTACTGTTAAATTAATTAATCTAACAATGCGTGCGAGAAATGGGAGAAACTGCTAACGAGATCAGACTCCACGGTGTCGAAGTCCCGAGCATGGGAGTTCTGAAGCTCGTAAAACACCCCGCTGCGTAGGCTTGCTCCGGCTACCGGTCTAACCTTACATGCCTATTCAAACGTCCGCACATAAGAGCATATTCTGATACTCCCGTAATTCAAATTAATTATTTGCATAACTCCGCATATGTGTGTGTATGTGTGCATGAGTTGGCGCATTTTGATGACTGTGTCCGTGTGATGTGCATTTATGCATAATTAAAGCTCCCACACAATGCCGCTCTTGCGTAGAGTAAGCGCGCAGAGTCTATTCCGAGAGGCTGCTAATTGCATCTCCAAACACGAGAATTACTTCTGCCTAATCCTTTCTGATTTACTGGCCAAGCATCTTCCGCTGCTGAAACGCGATTGCGTAAATCTTCGAGTCTTGTCATGAAAAGCGCAGAAACTGGATAAACCGCACAAGCCCAGAAACCCGAAGTGTGCTCTTGCGATAGAAGAGAAACATCCGGAATTCAGTTATCTTTATCGCTGACATCTTTGGAATTAAATAGCTATTCTCTAATTTATGAGCTCTCTGAGCACTGCTTTCTGGAAGATGAGAGCTTCATGATATGGCCTGTTATCAGTGAATGCGTATTCAATGAATCTGTTTGATTAATTACTTAGGCATTATCCTAATCCGCTTTTAATATATTGAACGCTCTTCTCATTCAGAGATATTACAGGCAGTACTAGGGATGTAACTACATTTTCCGTCTGGAAAATATTTGAATCACTCTGTTACTTGCGAAGGAAAATGATTCAAAAAAATTACCAACTGAGAAGGATATCCAGACAGAATTCCTGATATTTTTGAGTACGAGTACTGTTTTTAAACAAGATAGATGGATTTTGAACGAGAAATATGAATTTGCAACCGGAAGGATAAATTTCTACCCAAAAGAAGAATATTTCACGAAATAGTTGAGTTTTTAACCAAATAGCTGAATTCAACCACAATTAAATTAGAAAAATTAATTAGAAAATTGCATTCCTGAACAAAAATATTTGGAAAAAATAGTCGAATGCTGTTTTTACGTGAACTTTTCATCTGATTTGTGAAAAAGGTGTACCTCTCGATAGAATTTTCCCAGGTGCGAAATTGGGTTGACAGCCAGAGTCGACGGTCGGTTCAAGGTCGGGCTGGCTTTGGCAACCGAATTTTGCTAACGAAGGTTGGCCCAACTATAGCAATACGAAGCCACCTTAGTTGCAACAACGTAAGAAGCCAACATTGGCTTCCAAAATACACCCGACCGTCGGTCCAACACTGGCCCAAGGTTGGGTCCACGGTCGTTCGAACTTTGGCATACTAGTTCAAA
>WSXT02005115.1:0-29843 GCA_011762715.2 Neuroterus valhalla | reverse complement strand
CTACTGGTACCAAATCAGCGCCTAACCACGGACTTATTACAGCAGGCCGTTCATCTAGGCCCATATCCAGAATACGACCTCTAACACAAGCCACAATCGGCCCTTATTACGGCCACTGAGGGTTAAAACGGAGATAATTACCAACCATATCAACAAATCTTAATTAACTAAATTGTTTAACACCTCCGCCATTGCGCGTCACGTGTGTTGCCACAATTTTTTCACGCTCAATGTAGGGCAGCCTCTTTTGAAGACGGTTGCTGCTAGATATTGGTACTTACTCTAACGATCATTGCTCTTGCTCTATTTAAGAAATGAAATCTCGGACTCCGGTTCATTCTCGAACACTAAGAAGTCGGGTCATTCCAAGTCCATCCATTTCCAGGAGTGGAAATCAACACCCGGTGGCGCCTGACAATCACACACCTCGGGGTAGATCTTCTTCTGACATCCTATTAAGTAGAACTTCCCCATCTCCCAGTCACGAAAATCAGGTTCATGACCTCTTACTACTTCAAAATCGTCGAAATCGAATTCCAGACGAAAATTCAACGGAGAATAACCCGGTTGACAATTTTGAAGTGCCACAGTTTTTTTAATATGGAAAATAACGGTCAGTTAGTAATGGATTTACCTGCCAATGAACCCAATCCTTTAATTGCAAATCCTGAAAATACCAATCCTCAGGCTGCAAACCCTTTAATTGCAGATCATCAAATCGCAAATCCTGAGAATGCAAATCCTCAGCTCATAAATCCTCAAATTGCAAACCCTTTAATTGCAGATCATCAAATTGCAAATCCTGGGAATGCAAACCCTTAGCTTGTAGATCATCAAATTTCAAACCCTCCGATTGCAAATCCTGGGGATGCAAACCCTCAAAATGCAAATGCGAATGCCACAACTGTGAACCCTTAAATCGCATATCCTCGAAATATATATCCTCATGCGACTATGTATCATAACTCCGCCTCTACCATTCATCATAACGTTTTCTGCCAATCTAATTATTATTTTGAACTGAATGATTTCATGCATACCTTTGTCTCAATGGTCAAATATTACAGTATTCTTATTTCGAAGTGTGGCATATTTTTTGATCAAATCTAGGTATTCATTCCACCAAACATTCCCATTTTCTAATAGAATCATCGCTCATGAATCCGGAGAATTATTCGGAGATTTGTTAATTTCCCATCTTTGTGGATAAAAAAATTATTGATGTGACTAAGCAAAATAATGTTGTAACATATTTCTATCAACAATACTTCCCCATCACCATTCTCTCCAAACCAGCAACAGAGCCCTCCAATAAGTTGCATTGTCTCTACATCATTCGCGTGAGAACTTAAATATTCTCCGCTCTCTCAACTTTCCCTCTCCAAATTGGGAATATCATGAACCAGTGCAACCATAGATACTATGACAGTTGAAGGTTGGAATGATCTTTTGTCGCGGATCCGGCATTCATATTATGCTCAAATGATTGATCTGTTTTGTGTAATGAAATGCATATCTTTTGGAACTCAGTCAATAATCATCTTATATAGGCAGATAAAATAAAAAATATGCTTCCCGTCGGAATTCTTGCTGGAAACAAACGTCTGATGAGTTACCTGGTATCTTATTAATTTTAACGTATGTTACAAGGGAAGTCAGTCCGCTACAGGACTCTAAGCTTGCATTATCCACTCTGGTTGAGAACAAGGAGGAACTCAATTGTAGTTAGCCGCCAATCTAGTGAATACTTACGGCCTTAGCTTATGCTAGAATAATAATCATGGATATCGACCATTCGAAGTCTCTTTGCCCTTAATGCAAGAAAGCGTCTTATCATCATGAATTTTATACCTAAGAGTGTTAAGGCACACTGCAAACATTTGATCTATACTTACCAAGTTATCGAGGAACTAGCTGCTCTTCCCAGTCTGTTAGGTTCATGTAAAACATTTTTTATACGCTTACCGAATTTCGGTAAACCTAGACATTGCCTCATATTTATATGATATATACAGAGTCGCATCCTGTCATTTATCTTTTCATTTGTTTCAATAGTTTTCACAAAATTTGAATGAAAATTTCTACTATCTTTTCGGAATGTGGGTTGTAACGTTCCGGGTTTTACAATGAGGGAGCCCGGTAAAGTTGATGACCCAAACTCACACCCGTTTCGCAAGAATCATATAGTCGCGATAACGAGAATTCAAAGCATCTACGAGCATATAATAAGCTGGGCATACCTGCCATTGGGCTATAGTTTCATTTGAATCATACTAATCCATTTACATACTTGATTTAAGACGGTTTGAACAAAAAATATTGTTTCACGAAATATACTCGTTTGAGTTGTAAGAAATATTCATATTTTAATAGACAATCTCACTCGTACAGCTAATAATAGATGATTTCAGCCTTACATGTTATTACTTTAGGCAATATTGATACTTTAACTACCAAAGTAGGTTGATGAATGAAGGTAACGATAATACGCATCAAACAGAAGTAAAGCTTCTTGACGTATACTCCAACAGATTCGACAAGTTTTTCTTACTGATTCCACAGTTCGCAGCCCTAAACTCAAAAGCTAGCTGCACGTTCAGATAAAGATTGTATATTCTTGGTTGAGTGTAATGTTGACTCTCTGCCTTGAATATGAGTTCTGATTATTGTCAGTTCTTTAAAAGTTCACTAAAAGGTACTCTGCCCTTGGATAAGAGTTCTGATCATTCGCAATTCACTAAAAGTTCGACTTTTCTTCTAATTGAATCATTAGTTGGGCCACAAAGTATCGTCCTTTGCAACGACTAATCTATAAGATAAATTTATATTGCGATGTACGCCTACTTGGCAGTCTTGCATTTCTTGTGTGGACATGACTGCAATTTCGTTGCTTCTTGTGTTTATTTTCGCCCTGTACCACCTATGTCTAGATACAGTGAACTTCCACTTAAGTTGACCGCGCGAAAACATAAAAATTCAGTTAAGTTGACTCAAGTTGTGGAGTCACGAGTCCCCACCACTTAAGTGAAGGTCAACTAACGTGGAAGTTCACTGTATATACATTGCCCTTAGAATACCACTAGTCTCTAATATTGCGAAAGCCTCACCATTGGATGTTGTCAAAACAATTTGTTCGGATATTAGAATTGACACATTTACATTCCTATCCGCTCCCTGTAGAATTGGCGAATCAGGATGGAAATCGTATCTTCGAAATTCGAATCGCCGGTACAGATTAGTATTAGGAATAAGCCGAATAAGTCCAAGTTGTCCAAGTCCATAGCCAAGAACCGTATCAACAGATTTCCAGGCATGCGGGAACCTGGCAGTAGGAGATTTGGATCTGGCACGAACATGAGGCTCAGGCTTGGCATGAGCGTTATGTGTTTGAAAAGAAGCAGAAGCTTGGCAACGATTCGAGCGAGAAGTATCAGGCCTTTCGTCAACAGAGGAACAATCCGACTGCGAACCTAATTCTGCGAGAAGAAATAAAAAATAATCCATTGTTCAAGAAGACATTCTTGCATATTGAGAAGAATTTTCATGCATTTGAAATCTTTCTGTACAAAAAGTATTTTATACATCTATTTCATAAAGGTCAGTATTTAGCGATAGCTTCAAATACTGGAGCTTCCTAATGATATTAGTTCTGAAGATACATCTTTTCTCCTGAAAATCTTTCAACTGTGTTATTTCGAGGTGTTGAAGGACCACTGAGTTCTCTAGGACCCTGGAAATTGGGATAGTTTCCACCTATATTCTACTATCCCCATGTCAACTTCAAATATCATAATCGTTTTTGGAATTTCCTGAACCTTTCAATTGTATTTGCTGAGGGTGATTGAGCAAAATCCTCCTGCAGAAAATCATAAACGTTCTGTGATTTTTTACGTATCGTTCATCCTTGTCGAGATAAGTGGAATTTTTTAATTTCCTCTCCGCGTTCCCAAAAACTGTGTGCTGTGATAGATGTATTTTGTTTTACCGCACATCTTCGGCAGAAATTTCATGCCATTCCGCGTTCATTCTACTCTGACTCTCTCCATAATACGTCTTGGTCTTGCTAAAAAACATTACAGTGGGTACAAGCACACAATAGTGTCTCGCAATACTAGCTTCATGTTGTGCATTTCTAATTTGAGTATGCAGATATCTGTATCTATCTCCCCATTATCAACTTGTTCTTCCCTCCCATCGATTGAGGCAATGTCGCATACTATTTCCTCACCCCTATTTCCAAGCTCATTTTGTTGATTCAAAAATTTACATGAATACAACCTTCATGATGGAAACTACTCTTTTCAATCATGTGCAATAATCTATACCACACCATATGTACAAATTCCCAACTTCTTCCTTCAGAAGTACATCCATATTGGAACAGTACGTCCAAACTGGATAAATACGAATAATTGAGTAAATTAGATCAGATGTGTACAAGATCCTTCCGAATCCTATGGGATACTGAAAATTTTAACCACATCTACCATAATACGAAAACATTTCCGAAATAGTATGCTCATTCAACTGAGAATTGCTGAAATATATCCTACTTTGGCCCACCATTCTATCTTTGAAAACTTTATTCTGGAACAGTGTGTTCCATTTCTCATGAGCGGTTTGAAGAGAAGCTCTACAGAACTTCCGAAAAACTCTTTTGCAAGCTACACGTCGCAAACTGATGCAGAAATCGAAAAAGCTGGCCGAAAATAGAAAATGTTCGTGAAATAGGCTAAATTTTCTCATTCGGGAGTTTTTGGGGTCGCTGATCACGAATCCGGTGTCAAAAGTTAAAAAAAAATGGCGGATCCAATATGACGGAAGAGTATGCTAAATACATTTGTTTATTCTCTCCAAATTGGAAGAAGAGGGTTTCTTGAGTCGCTGATTGAAAATCGCAAGAGAAACTTTTCAAAAACAAAATGGCTAGTCCGAAATGGCGGTCGATATCATCAGCAATAAAAAATAATATATTATTAGCGCGCGGCTACATAGACGTAGCCGCGATTTCCGAACAGCTGTAGGCAATGTCAAATAGTTTTTGTTTCAACCGGCATTGCGGCTCTCAATCCGCAATCAATGACTCAAAAAAGCCTACTTTTGATATTGTTCAAAAATCAGGAGTAGTTTGTTTAAAATTGGCCGCCATAGTATATACGCCATTTTTTATTGTGTAAAATAAAGATCAAGTTCGTCGTCAACAACCAAATACGATCCTGGATTTTCCAGAATGCAGAATAACAAGTTCGTTAAATAAGAAAAAATGTTAGGTGACTACTATGTCATGGTCGGATGTGGCAAAACGCAGTCCACGTCAATAGATTTGACTTAAAACAGAGTACGTAACGTCCATCTGCATAAATATAAATATATTCAACTCATCTCCAGAAACACCTTCCATATTGTATACAATCAACGGAAAAGCAATTATAATTTCTATTGGAACGGGCCGTTTTTCGATCAACGCCTGAGGATAGGCAAATTAACATCATAGGAAAAATCTAACCTGAAGGTAGCCACCCGGAAGGCAAGACACGGTAGGGAAGGTCCGAGCAAGCGACACCAGGTGCACAGGACCCTCTCTTTCGCAACCAAACGTATGCGTAAGCGGCATAAGAAGGCGAGCAAGACTCGAATCTGGCACTCCCGGTGGACGACGGGAAACCGAAGTTCACGGACGGATGAAACATCCGAGAAGCTTCTGGCTTTCTCATTGAAGGCTCAATATCCGTAGTTTTGAACTGAGGCAGACCATCCCAGGCTTCAGGTAGATATTACTTAAAACCCCTCACTTGAGTTGCCGTACAGGCACCAAGACTACTTTTTTTCCGCTTTCTGGGTACGCTGTATCAGGCTCCAGTCAAAATGGTTGAATATTTTTTTGTGAATGCTATCTGGGAACGCTGTCACAGGCTACCATACTTATGATACCGATAATTGTGCTATATTTCTGGGTAATCTGTCACAGGCTCCAGGCATCAGATCATTCTCTGTACATTGCTGTTTTCCTGAGTACGCTGTTACAGGCTCCAGGTATTTGATCATTTGGGTTTTACTCGTCTCATCCTGGGTACGCTGTTACAGGCTCCAGATACTCGATTATTTTGTCATCATTTTTGTATTCTTGGGCACGCTGCAACAACCCGCTCTAGTCTTGATTGTTTTTTCCTTCTGTACGCAGCCATTAGCTACATGGCCCTGTCTTTTTTTGAGTTAATCCTGGTACGCTGGATCAGGCTCCGGAAGAGTTATTTTTCATTTATTCCAACGCAGTCCGCCTTACCTATACTACGGTGGGCACAAGCTGGAAGTACTGATTTCTTCCTCGATGAAGGAACTATTGTATTCGCGTATTGCGCCGAACAAGAGCAACTTACGTAGTAACCCTCAATCAACTTGAGTCTGTGAATTATTCTGAAACTGAAAGAGGTCTGCGACTGATTAGAACAAGCAACGCCGTTATAAATTATTATGAATAAACGAAATATTGTTCGGTAAAACTGTTGTCTTCAATTCATCTTCTCCTTTCTGGGTCCAAAACGAATATCTTCAAGATTCAGGGCCGTGGTAAAATACCTGAATAATCCCTTGCGAATCCTAACTCTTCCACTACTCACTCATTAACTAATCGTTCTTTCTACCATTCTCATTTGCCAGAGCCGGATTTGGGAATTTGACGCCCCTGGGCGAAAATGAAAAATGCCGCCTTTTTTCAAATTGACCATAAAACCGAAGGAATTTATTTGGTATTCCCTAATGGTGATATATTCAGTGTCTGAATTTAATTTCAAGAAAAAGATTATGATTCTCAGAGGCCGTATTTTCATTCGTATATTTTTTTTCTTAATTCTTTTCAGGCCAAAATTCGCCGCCTTTGGAAATTTGCCGCCCCGGGGCAGTGTCCATGTTGCCCCTTTGGTAAATCCACGCCTGTCAATTGCCCTTGGCTACTTGTCGGAGCGGCCCACTATGGACAGTAGTATTAGCACTTAAATATGAAACAAAACTGTGTTTATGCAAAATAACGTAACGACTCCTTCAGTTGAACATATGGAAGAATTATCACATATCGCCAAAGTTGGAATTTCGACTTTTTCACAGCTCTTTTCGTTTTCCGACCACTGTGCGTCGTCGTACACTAATATCATTTCCAAATCATTTGTTCAATTTACATTTCATTCTGTTCAACGACAACGTACGTCATAAAATATAAATTTTTTTGTTCAATCCCTGTTCGGTGGTAAGACCAATAAAAGGGGAAATTAGTGTATATCCTGACTTCGAAATTGAATGACATGTATCTTTTTCATAGATATTCCCAGATGTATTGACTAAGGAAAAATGAGATAATTTTCATGTTTCATTAGGCAACATCATCTACACTGGGTTGCCTAATATTAAGATGCGTTAATTTTTTCGTTATTGTAACAACAAAATTCACGTTCACGTCCATGGGATAAAATTATCAAAGAATAAACCTCTGTCTGATCACCCTAAATAAGAGAATGAAATAAATCTCTAATACACCCTGACACAAACTTTAGGCTTGTGACCCTTAAATGGTGATTTTTGTGTGAAATTGGAGCATTATTCGTTATGCACCGTAAGATCATCAGAAAATAGTAAATAGCCACTTAGGATCGAGATCAATGTAAGAGTTGTTTTGGGCGGGTATATGACTAGCAGCTTATGATACATTGTGTTTTTCAAAAAGTCAGTGAGCCAGCTAGTGCAATACTTTGTCATTTCTTCAAGCGCAGGATCGAAGTGAATTCATATCGCATCTATAGATAACTATTTATTAGGATAGGGTGGTATTAAGTTCGTATTTCTTTCAGATGTTTTATACTACAATATTTACCATACAAATTCAGGAGAACTGCCGAAAATACGAACAAAGTAAATACAATCCTCATTTTCTCAAACAAGAGAAAAAACTATTCTCTACAGTTTAACTGATAGGTAGTATATTTCATTCATTTAGGTCAATACTCGCTATCTCAAAAATAACACTACACGCTCGGAAATTTCAGTTCCTATCTTTGAAATCCGCAAGGATTTTTCGAGGTCTACTGGTTTAAATTGAAGACAAGATTCCAAGCACTACTTCTCGCAAAGTTCAGTTACTACTCTCCAAGGTCTGCACTTTTGGGATCTTATTTTATCATTATCATTAAACGAAATTTCAATTTTATACCGTGATTCAGTTTCAAAGGAAGCCAATCATTTACTCAGTTTGTTCAAATTTACGTAACAATTCAAATGATCTTGCGCGTGTTAGGGAAAGCTGGCCTTCAGCTGTTGAATCATCTTCCTCTTCTTAGTTTGATATTATCAGTTACATTCAAAATGACGCAATCATCTAGAAATTTTCATATAAATAAGATTTTTCCAATGTTATGAGAAACTGAGGCAGACGACTAAATAAGAACAAATTATAATACTATAATCTAAAATTCAGAATCTTTCATGTCAAATGTTAACCCTAGCTTTTATATTATAAATCATGTCTAATCGATCTATTCATGAATCTAAGACAAAAGCCAATATAGCTCGCATCTTCAGGACTGGCCTAAAACTGAAGTTTTTAGGTTGTGGTGTTCTTATATATGCTCGAAGCGATGCCTGTGATTGGTCAAGGATTTCAGTGTGAGGATTGGTAAATCTGATTGGTCGACCAGTTAAATCGGAAGAACGGAAAGCCAAATCTTATCGGTATTATATCCATTGTCCCTATTCATATGATTAAGGTGTTTTAAGGTTTCGATTGCTTCTCTATGCCTTCCTGGGAAAATATTGTTCGTTTTTGCGATGACGGTTACTTTGTCAAATGAAATGCTGTGTCCTGTTTCGATGTGATGCTCAGCTAGAGCTGATTGCGTGAAATGTTTCAACCTGACTTAACTCTCATGTTCCTTTATACGTTGGCTCACCGCTCTACCGGTTTCTCCAATATAGGTGCCTGAATGGTGCCATTTTGTCTTTTGGGTTGTTGAAAAGTTACCCTATTTTTGCAGGTGGCTTGAATATGGTTCGGATATTGTGTTTGTTAGGAATTCTACCGATTTTTTCTGTGATACCATGAATGTAGGATAGGGTGGTGGTGACTTTCCTCTCTCTCTCTCTTTCCTTAGTTGATTGTGTTAACTTGTTTTTTCTAGTGTATTTTCTGATTACCAACGCATAACGGAACAAGAGAGTGAAGTCAGGCTGAAACATTTCACGCAATCAGCTCTAGCTGAGCATCACATCGAAACAGGACACAGCATTTCATTTGATAAAGCAACTGTCATCGCAAAAACGAACAATATTTTTCCAAGAAGGCATAGAGAAACAATCGAAATCTTTAAACACCCTAATAATATGAATAGGGACAATGGATATAATACCATTCCAATTTGGCTTTCCGTTCTTCCGGTTCAACTGATTGACCAATCAGGTTCCACCAATCCCCACACTGGAATCCTTGACCAATCACAGGCATCGTTGTGAGCATGTATAAGAACATCACAACCTAAAAACCTCAGTTTTAGGACAGTCCTGAAGATGTGAGCTGCAACGTTCGCGAAACGTCGACAAATTTTTTGTAGTTTTGTACACGATCGAAACCCGAAATACCTTATTTTATCATAATGGATCATCGTGAAAGCATTCAATCTAAAATCACAGTTTTCTTTTATTCTAAAAGTTAAAATTGTCTTTGGATTAGAGTTTTTAAGGTAAATAAGAAGTGAAAGATCATAGAAAGTCCATGGATCAACTTATGCATTCAAGGCTTTTGCGCTTGCCCGGTGCAGCGGTCCTCATTACCCGCCGCTTGCCGCCGTTTGGCGCGTGATTCGAAGCGGGCAAAATAAACTATTATCAAAAATGAAATAGAAAATTTTTATAATTCTACATAACCATATAACATGAATAACTTCTGTATAACGGTCTGAAAGTAGTTGTCTATAATATTTTTCGAAACTTACTGATATAGGTTCGCCTTTATTTTTTGAAGAGAATGATCTATTATCTACCAAATTTACGCATTTTTAGTTCATCTCAAACCTTACTTACAAATAACGTCATTCCTGTCATCAGATTATAATAATTATCTATTTTATTTTCAATAGGAGTTAATTTTACCCGCTTTGAATCATGCGCCAACCGGCAGCGAACGTTGGCAAAGGAGGACCGCTGCGCCGGGCAAGTGCAATACCCTTACATGCACAAGTCGGTACCACTGGTCTCTTTTGGGATTAACCTGTCACGTTCATCAGTTCGGTTTTTGTTTTGACTAAAGTGATTAATAAAAGTGCAATAGTGCTCAAGTACTGTTTCTTCGAAGTAAAATTCTGAGCTCTTTTTACCTACTTACTTTCAGTTTTAAAGTCGATATCTAAGGCAGATATTGTTGGTCTACGTAGGATATTAATAGTACTAATTAATCCAGGTCTAAATACCTACGCAAGTAAAATATTCCTTGCCTATATGTACTCTGTTCATCTATGTCACAAGTTATTACTCATTGTGAAACTAAGTATGTGTCTAGGTACGTCGCATTTGAAATTCGTTACCTACGTTTTCAAATCGGCTTGTTTCCTGAGAACAATGATACCAAAAAGAAAAATGACGATTATATTAACCTTATACCTATCCCAGTTTCAGGTTTTTTTTTTTAATTGACCTGCAATCTTTTATATACAGGTAGGTAGGTTCGAAATGTTTGCATATAAATTCAAATACCGTTGAGAAATTTTGTAAAAACTTGTGTCTCATAATTATTATTATGAGCAACTATTATGTTTTCAGGAGAATGCCAACAAAAAGAAAATATGACGACAATCATATGAGACTGGGCTTTACTTTAATAGTTATAAATGGGGGAACTAGACCTCAATGCGTATTATGCACAACTGTTCTTGCTAATGACGCTGTAGATTCGGCAAAGTTGGAACGTCATTTGAAGACCGTACATCCGAATTTTTGTGAACGTCTGCGAGAATTCTTCGAAGGCAAACTTACCAACCTTGAGAAAATGAAACTAGGTCCCAGTGGAACAAGTCATGCAACATCTGAAAAAACCTTATCTGCATCGTTTGAAGTTTCAAAATTTATTGCAAAACCGAAAAAATCACATACAATTGGCGGATTTCTAATGAATCCTTGTATGCTCAAAATTGCAGAAGAACTTTTAGGCCATGGAGCTCGAAAGAAAATTCGTGAAATACCACTTTAAACAACACAGTAAAGTCGCGAATTCAAAAAATTTCAACTGATATTGAAGAACAATTTATTGACAAGGTAAAAAGTAGTTCTTATTTTGCCTCACAATGTGATGAATCTACTCACCTTTCGCAAGGTTGCCAATTACTTGTGTATGATCGGTTTTTGGATAAAAATAAAACGTTTAAAGAGGAGTTACTATTGTGCCAAGAACTTAAAACAACGTCGCAAGGTGCAGATGTTATGGATCTTATAAGTCAGCATTTGAAGAAAAATGGACTTATGTGGGAAAAACTTACGGGGGTTTGTACGGATGGCGCTTCTGCTATGCTTAGTTCCCGATCTAGTCTTCCAGCGTTAATGAAAACCAAAAATCCATCTGCAATCATGACGCATTGTGTTATTCATCGTCAAGCATTGGCAGCCGAAACACTCCCGGAATGCTTCGTTGAAACGATGAAAACAACTATAAAAGTAGTTAACCTTATTAAAAAGAGTGCACTCCATACTCGTCTCTTCAAGCAACTGTGCTCTGATATGAGCTCTTAACACGAAATTCTGCTCTTCCACACGGAAGTATGTATGTTGACTTTCCAAAGGAAACATGCTGTGGAGGTTGCACGAACTAAGAGGTGAAGTAAAAATATTCTTAACTAACGAGAAAAACAAAGAGCCATTGGACCAGTTCTGTGACGTAGAATTTGAAATTCTTTTTGTTTATTTAGTCGATTTTTTACGCAACTAAATAAATTGAACCTTCAACTGTAAGGTTCAGAAAATTCGCAGTTGCAAGGCATGAGCAATGTATTTGCTCATAAAGACAAAATCAGGGCATTCATCGCTAAAATCGAGGTATGGATCAACAAAATCAAAAGCAAAAACTTTTCTGCGCTTGATACGCTCAGTAAAATTATTGACGGACAGTGTGCTGGAAATAAAAAAAAATTCAGATGAACATATTACTTCATTTGGAAAACATAAAAAGTGAATTCATTTGCTACAATGTGTTCTCAAAGAATGTGATGTAGAAGAAACACTGTTTGATCAAATCTATAAATGTATCATCATTTTTGGACTTCTTTTAATTTATTGAACTTCTTCCAGTAATTTTTAATTATTTCAATCCTACTTCAAAAATATGCCGTTAACCATTATATTATTTTTACTTTTGATATTTTATTTGTTATATTATTTTCTTATTTTGTTTCATATTTTCTAATGAACGGATAAACTGTCCATATGTTTAATTTTTAATTTACCGACATCCCGGTGAAAATCAGCACGAGCCAGTAATTTTTACTTTCACGGAAGTAAAATTTCACTTCGTTATGGTACTTTTGTCTGCTTTTCACAAATACAAGTGACTTACCCTTCAATAAGTAAAAATATTTAAAAGTAAGTAGTAACTCTTCTTTTTTCGGCGAATGAACAATGTTGCTTGATGAACGATGTAACCGAATATTTCAGTTCAAGTAGCTTGCGAGATTTTATTATAAGATATACGCAGCGATGGATGGGCTGATTGTTCGGTCTGCCAGAATTCGCCCCCAAATTAACAAGAAGCGGCAAATGTAAGGATCGCCTGCGAAATCCGGATCATTACAGTTAACTATTATAATAGCATTATGAGCACGGAAGTGGGGAGTGTCTCCTCTCGATATTTGTGTGAAGAAGGAAAAACTTTCTCCCTTGATTGTCGCTCCGAGTGTGTAGATCATAGTTATAGTGGCAAAGTTTAATTTCAAAGTAAACCACGGTTATGCAGAAAAAGTATTGCATCAGCGTAAGGTAGTTATTCAGATTTATTGTGTTCATGTCAATTTATAGAGTTAAACTGTTAGTTAGACGACGAAAAATGTTATGTGATTTCAGCGTGGTTCTTTTGGATGACTGTTATAATCTTAGAAGCGGGCCTCCTGGTGTCACTTGAGGTACTTGTGGGATTATGGTGAAGAAATGACGAAACCTGATCAATTTTCTGGTTCCAATGATTATCGGAAGAGCTTAGGCTCCCGTAAATGTCTGACAATTTAGATCGACTCTCATCTCGCACATGATCACTGATCCTCGAAATCATTA
Organism: Neuroterus valhalla; assembly: GCA_011762715.2. NCBI lineage: Eukaryota > Metazoa > Arthropoda > Insecta > Hymenoptera > Cynipidae > Neuroterus > Neuroterus valhalla. Next base: position 16,556 of record WSXT02005115.1, on the reverse strand, counting down.
GCAACGATCATCATATCTCTGCCCTCAAAGCGAATTACCACGGAAAGCGATAAGTGAATTCGTTTGCTTACGAGCCTCATTAATTTAATGCATATCTCTTATACCGTTTCATTTCACCTGATTTATCTACTTCATTGAAATTTGGTAGCGTACATGTATTTATGTGACTATTGTAATAATGATGACCTTATTTTCCAGTAGTACAACGAGGATGGAACCAAACGAGGTGCGCATACCTTGAAAGGAACTTGGATTAATGTTATAATTATATATAAAGAATAATGTATATCTTCATTCAGTTTGGTTCCATTGCAATCCTCTAATCTTAATTTTTTTAAACTAAAATCTTTGCTTGAGACGCGAAATTTTTAGTAAACAGAGACTTTGATTGAGTTGTTAGTCGAAGAGCATATACATGAGGTTGCTGTGGTAATATCAGAGGTAAGATCTGACAAAAAAAATACACAGGTCCGCGGAGTGCGAAAGTACTGCGCACCGTTACCTCTGCGCCGCAAAAGGCGAAGGTTCTTGGATTGACCATCTCCCGGGAACCGCACGGTGTGGGGTGTACCGAGAGACGACACCAAAAGTGAAGTCCTAATGTACTCTTTAGTAGGCCTCTGCCAAGATGTCGGAGGGTGATGAGCCCGTTGCGCGACGCTGTCGCGCTACTAAGGACGATGCGTTCATCTTGGCAGGGTCGAAAGCAGGAGTATAAATAAGTCCAAGTTGGCAGAAATAGCGGAACGCCGAAGCACGAAGTAGTAGCCTTATTCCCATTTCCCTGAAGTAATGTGAAAGCGGTTCCGGGGAAATGGATTGTCAGGAGAGGAAGACTATTGGCAGGAGAGGAAGGGTTTCAGTCAGCAGGAATCTGACCCTACCCGAACTAAGAATTACCTACCTACTGCGGACGATTGCAAGATCGGGTGCCTTATATAAAATTAACCCCCCCTATAACAAAAAAAAAAGAAGAAACCTATTTGTTACCCAACCTCAAAAAAAAAAAAATTGGATGAAGTTCCACAAGCTTCGACTGCTGATTTTTTCAAAAATTGCTGATTGCGAATACAATCGCAATAATTGACGGAAACTCGATTTCCATAACAAGAGTCATAAGAAACACACACAAAGTGATGGTTTTACCTATTCATTTTTATTAATAATAAAATTTCAAAAAATATTTAGACAATAATTGTGAATCTCATGAAAATGCGCATTTTTGTATTGTATTCCTTTATATTGAGAATAATGGACCAATGGTAGAAGCTGTGTAGTAGTTCTCGACTCAGCAGGATCTCGAATGTCAAGCATGAACGGGCGGGGTTAGCAAACGGGTGAGTGACCGTTCGGGATTTGCGATAAGCCGTGTTTTTCACTACGTTCAACAACTGTCGAGCGGGAAATTCAACGCCGAGGATGGGTGTGGGCATTCGATGCTATCGGATGTCCACATCCAAACTTGCCCGTCCGTGATCATTTGCGTTCGGGAGTTTTGGTTGTATGTAGTTTTCCACTTAACATGGGTGCCTTCCGCACTTTATTATACGTTGGGAAAGGAACCCGTGAAACCTAGATTGTTCTTGAGATCAGTGATGATGGTGTCTTCCTGCTCCTCATTTGACGTTGGAAATTGAGTTGATCTACGTTATTTCTCTAACTAGTCATAAGCGTGCCTTTCCACCTTTACGCAGGGCGATGGAAATCGATTTGATGTGTGACCTACGAATATTTTTATGACCAGTCATAGGGATATGGTGCCTTTACGCTCCCTATGGGGTAGTATTGATCACTTCCAATTTTTCATCATAGTAAGAAATGGATGATGAGAAAGTGCCGCTAACGTTTCACATTTCAAGGGGAGTTGGAATGTAAACCCCCCTTCTCCCCTCCCCCTCCTCCTTTCAACCGCCACGGTTAGTTACAGTGATTCTTAATTTCGAAAATTCTGAAACCTGTTACTCATAGGATCAGAATGTATACAACATGAAATGTGCATTGTGAAGAAGACTACGGAGAATGTTTTTCAAAATTTTCCTCATTCATATGGCAAATTTTAGTATTTCTTCCCTTGGGCGTTTCAGGAAAAAAAATTGAAATGATTTTTGAAAAATCTAAAAAACTTGGGAGATATTCGGAATAGAAAATATTTGGAAATTTTTTTTTCTCTTAACTTTGATGATTTAGATGCTATGAAGGTTTTTCGTAATCATTCATAATAAGATGCGGCCCCGGAGAAATGTTCGAGAAAATCTGCTCGTTGCGCGGGCCAGGGCACATGTTTTTCGGATCGTGCGCTTCGCGCTCGATAATAAATGAACCTACGGCACCTCGCTCAGTTACAAATAAACCGCGCGCTACGCGCTCTTTCTTTATACTTCCCTGCATTTGTATTTAAACTTTTAAAACTCAAAAGACTACTTTAATTCGATGATTTTGAATTCTATTTTATTAAAGCTTTTCCGGTTTCAACAAATACATTCTCATTGCGTGTCTCGTGCTGCAAACTCAATCAAAATGTGTTCAAAACGCGAACTTTTCTTTAATATTTCCATTGAGGGGGTCGTCTAGTTACGCGCTAAATTTTCGAACGTATTTTTGAGGACGGATGGCGAAAAAACTGAACATGACATAGAGATGCAGTTTTTTGTATTAATTTTGTACAAATTTTGTTTAAAAATTGATATATTGTATTCATTTTTCTATTAACTATTGTGTCTTTGGGATGACCTCAACCGCGCCTCTATTAAAAATTGTACCCGACTTTGTGTCAAGCTTTTTCAGGTTTGACTGGATGAATCTTGGAAAAAAAAATTTCTGTATTCGTTATAACTTTGGCTATGGCCTAACACGATCTTTTTAATCTGAGTTGGAAATTCTCAGAATTGTGGATGTTTGAAAAAAAATCGATTTTTTTTCGAGCTAAGAAGGGCTGTAAAAACGTGAGAAAAGGTTTTTCCCAAAAAACCTCTCGTCAGGCCATAGCGAAACCTCTGTTGAACAATTTAGAATTCATAAATAAACAATATTCCAAAAACTCTAGTCAGGACCTTGCCAACACTTTTGAAAAACACGACTTTTGGGAAAACGCGTTCAAAGATAAGCAATGACGCGAAAAAACGTGAAAGGACAGAAAGTTATGTTTAGCCTCTCATATCTCGCAAAATATCATGTTTTGAGTTAAATCCTTTATAGGTAACATTTCTTGTATCATAAAGATTCGAAATATGTGAAAAAAATCGACTGTTTGCACAATTTTCGTTCAATGATATTTTTTTCGTAACTTGCAAAGTTTGATCAAGGAATGAAACTTCATATTCTTCATTATTTATTGTGCGGCTAAAAATGGGATTATCGATTTTTTGAGGAAATTCAAACAGTTGTTACGATAATCTTGTAGGGCTCCCAAAAAGAAACAAATTTTAATATGGATTTTTTTTCATATCCAGCGTTCACATTCTTGAAGTTCGAAAATGCCATAACTCTGATGATTTTGAAAAAAAAAACAATCGAGAAGCTACATTGTTCCACATATTATGTACTTCAGGAAGCCGTACTTACAATTTTTCTCCTATAGGCCCTGTAAATGTCAAAATAGAATGCCTAACTGTTAGTTTCCAAAAAATAATTAGAAACGAACATCGTGGCATGACGAGCTCAGTGCGAAAAGCGCCTGAGAGCCTGAACTCTGAAGTTCGAGCACACGTTATTGGTTTAGCATCAAAATGAAAAATCTCGCGCGGAACCATTAAGAAGTAGTAACTCCTCTCAGTAACAATTCACTCTAGTAACCCTTACTTTTATATCTCTTTATTCTTATGAAAATGAACACTTGATTTTTGTATTTGAATATGGGTTATTTAAGACCCTTGAATGAAAATCAAAAACGAAGAAAATAAAGGTTCCCAACAATCAATCAATGCAAAGGTTTTTGGATTGTGCACCCCAGATTTTAGGCGATAAGGGGACTTAGATAACACTCCGAATTGTGCGAGGCGAGGGAACACACCATGAAGCACTTCGAATAATTTATTATTATTGATTACTTTTATGCAACGACTGTTATGTCGAAACTCTTTCAGTAAAATCGATCGGTACTGATTCCTTTTATCTCACTATCTATCTAGGATAATCTAGGAGATTTTTCGTTTGGAATAGTATTTTTTTCCAATGCTCATAAAAGATCCTTTCCACAACCCTGATACAAAAAACGAATCAGGTAACTGTAGCAGAGGGCACAAAGGATCAAGCATGAGCAGGTAAGGTTAAATGTCAGAAAATTTTCCCCCTCACACACAGCCGCAAAATTTGGTAAAAAGGTCTACTTACACTTCATTTCGTTGTAGTTTAAATAAGATTTGTGCAGAAAAAGTTTAGACGGGAACACTCAACAAACTTTGCGCCTTATATATAATCGCAAAGATTCTTGTCGTGGACAGCAGATAGACAGAAATCATCGTACACACGTTTTTCAAGTTAAAGTTTTGTAGTGTGTTGTATCGAAAATTTGATCAGAATCCTCATTGTTAACCCAATGAAATTGTTTGAGTTTTCGGAAAATCTCATTTCACAAAATGCTCTAACTAAAATATTTTTCTGGACTTGCAAATTATCTTGTTGTGTATTCTATATTGCGTCCGTATTATTTTCCTTCTTTTTGGATATTATTATTATTAGTAGAAGAAACTATACGTTCCGATTTTCTAAGATATAGCGCTTATTTTAGATTATAATAATATCGAACCTCCCAGATAGTGGTGCTGAGCAAGCATTCGCTGGTTTTTCCTCCAATTTTTTTCTGTTTATTGCTTTTGCTCGAGTTTGTTATGGGCTTTGTCGCCCTAATGCAAATTTAGGAATCATTCACGAAAAAAAGTTGTCGCCTCCAAGTCAGCTATTTCACCAGAATTTGCTAGTGGGAATCTCAGGTATGATTTTCGTGGTTTAAGTACCTCAGTTATAAGACGCAAGGAAAACCTTGATGGGAGAAAGACAGTAAGAACCGATTCTGAACTTCAAATTCTTCGGAAGGGGAGGCTTATGCGTGCACGTTGTCAAAGAGTGGTTCCGACTAAGATGCAGTCAGCCATCTCATGGAAAACCCTATGTTGACGCAACCATGTTTGGCCCGAGATTATTCTTGCATAAAGTTCAGGGCACAGATAAAAAGAATCTAAGTAAGCGAACTCCTTGAGAACAGGCTTTAGTATTGAGATACTTCCGAAGAGGTCGTTCCGGAAGAAGCAAACCCGGATGAGGATGCCGACATCTGATAACGTAGCGCTCATCTGTTCCAACCTTAACGGTAGGGAAGCTGGATGCCAACTATCTGATTGTCGGAGTTCGTTTCCCCATCCTCGATCGCAACGTACTAGCACACTATTAGCAATACGAGCTTTTTGAAAACTGATGGCACGAACCGGGACTGTCCCGTGTACACGAATAGCAAAAATAAAATTATAAACGAAAAATGCCTTCAACAAATTGGGCTGTAACGATCTCAATTGAAGCTGACGTCGTTGGTGCTAGGGATAATGCAGGACAAATACCGGATCGAGATTTATGGGATTTCAGGAATGTGGAACCAATGGAAAGGCATTCTCTGCGAAAGATGTTCATCATGAAGTATCTGCACGCACTGATAGGGCACCACATCAACAGGGTTTCATCTTTACATTCGAATGCAGAATTATTAGTGATAAAGGTGCAAACATTCAATTATGATGCGACTGTGGCAGTCGTTTGAATGTAGGGCTGTAGAACTAGGCGTACAGATGCAGTCTTTGTGTCAAGGAGGGAATGAGATCCCCCGTAGAAAATTAAGTTTGATATAGTGGTCAGCAAAGTGCGGAAGAAATTAGGTCGATTGGTACAGTGTAAGAGAGGAAATAGAACCAAAAAGCTGATACAATATGTTATCAATATCATCTACCCTTCAGGACCTCAAGTCATTGACACCAGCATTATAAGATGACATCAGAGATTTCCAAAGGCGGAGACTTCATGATTTTACTGCTAGATTGTGTCGATACAATAAAAGTATTGCAAAACAAGAGCAGAGTCAAACGTTCTAGGCAGATGATAGAAGATTCAATCGTAAACTAAGGCAGTTCAACCCCCAAGTTCATCAATAGAAAGACCTGGCTGACTACTAGTCGGAAGTTCAGGGAAAGAATAAGGAAATCGATTCAGACGCTGCGAGGTTTCTACGAGAGCGGAAAGGGTCAAGCGGAAACCCTGTAATGGAGCTTCTATCACCGCAACTCAGACATTTCGACGGTTTCAGAAAAAATCTGCTAATTGGAAAACTCCAAGTGTGGACGTGGTGCACATCTTATGGTACAAGTACCTTAAAAGTGTGCACACAGCATTGGCGAGGTGTTCTCAGAAGTTTATCGAACATCCAGATCTAATGCCAAACATTGTACTCGAAGAACCAGGCATATGTTGCGTGACCAGACGCTCGAGAATTCATTTGGATCTCGACCAATAGCCTATCTCCCAACGATTTGTAAGTGCTTCACAGCTGTAATTGCAGATCATCATTGTGAGGAAAATAACATCCTTATCAAAGAACAAATAGGATGTTGCAAGAACTGTCGGAAAAGTAGAGATCTCGTTACCATTGATGCTGTGGCCATGACGCAAGCCATGGAAGATCAAAGATCTGCCCACGTATGATTGACCTCCTAGGTAGAACAATGATGCTTTGGGAAACATTAAGCAAGTACTTTTATCATGGGCAACAGAGCCTACCGAAAAAATTTATTCTTTCACATCCGTTTCTGGAACGGGCTGGAAAGTTTCTGGTGGTTCCCAAAATGACTATTGTAAAAGATGAGTCCACGAAAATTAGCTGCAGTTTTTGCAATGCCATTAAATGTCAAAAAAGATAAAAATACTAGGATTTTTATCACAACAGTCTTAAAAATGGTTAATTCTGATTTGACTAACCAGAACCAAATTCATATTGTATCCACATGCATACCTGTTAAGTAAAGATCCAATAAAAATATGTCCTGCGTTCACGTGAAAATGACAAAGTTACAAATACTGTGACAACTAGGCCAATTAGCATTACAACGGGTATCTTGTTACAAGCGGACTTCTTTAGTGCTTTCGATTGGACTAGATGAAGAATCAGAGAATGGAGAATTAGAAAACGCGAGCCAGAAACCTATAGAGGCAATGGTCGTAATACAAACATCAAGGTATTTTTGAGTCCAAGGATATTTAGCATATGATAGCTGAGAAGAGCCTCATGACTGCTTCCACTGTGAGAGTAAGATTGTTAACACCTATGCTACTCCTCTTCTCACGTACTTTTTTGGGCTCATGAAATGATCAAACACCGACCTTGATCAAATGAACGGAGCCTTTCAGGTTGAAATGACTAGGCATCTGATTATCACCTAGAACTCTTAACAGAATGAATGCCTTTCTACATTTGGGAAAACAAAGATTAAATCTTACGTTGAGATATTACTATCCAGACAAGCGATGCGCAAGCAAGGCGTATTGAACATCTTGAACATTTAGGAGTCACGTACTGGAAGCGGCTCATAAATCGGTTTCATCGAACAACTGTCGCATTGTAAAGAATTTAAGTGAGCATAAAGAAATTTGCGGCTAAAACCTTTGGTACCTAGTAGTACAAGAAAAACGAGAAGTAAACAAGTTACGCTTACTCCAAAGAGAATGTGATTTGATGGTATAATAATAATAATGATAATAATATTAATAATAACAGTAGTAGTTGGAAGATCTTAAAAAGCATCCATAGATGACACAAGTTGTCTTCAATATATTTTGCCGCTGTGCAATGACAACATCGTTACAAAACAAACTTAGAAATACACCGAAAACTCTTTATTGTGCCTACCAAAAAATCAGCGCAAAAAATTTCAAACTCCGAAGTGGAATTTCTAACATATTTTTTTCATTAGGCATATAACTCAGTCCATGACTGATGATAAAACACCGGCGTAAAAGACCCGAAATGAATTTCTAACGAGAAACAAAAACATTGCGACTGGGTTGTTTCTGGTAGACATTGTTCAGACGAGAGGTCCACGGTAAGACATAGGGAGACCTACAAATGATTCTTTTACAAACGAATATTTTTGCACAATCGATAACCACCATATTGTGTTGGTATTTGACACAATAAGTTTATTGCCATCTTGTTTCACATCGCGATGCTGCAACTTTTACATTGAAATTTCTACTGTTGAGTATCGTTGAACGATGGACATTTCTGACAGTATGATAACACCTAGGAGCAAAGTATACATTGATCAAATTTTTCTTTGAGAAGGGTGGCAGCAGCTCTCAGACGATCTATTCTGAAATGACCAAGCATGCAAATTTCGTTTTTTGGTAGGTAAAACATGATTGCAGTTAGCGTGTGCTGTAACGTGTTCAACACGTTTCTAGATGATGATAGATTCCATGCTTCCATGCTGATTCATCATGATAAAATAAGGTGTTTCGGGTTCCGATCGAGTACAAAACTAAAAATGTTGGCGACGTTTAACGAATGTTGAAGCTCGCATCTTCAGGACTTCTGAGTTGTTTGTTGTAGTTTTGATAATCCGCGCTATTGTATAAGTTTCGATCCTCTGCAGTTGACTGGAACTCTTACATTATGTTGGAAATGATCCAGCTGTAGAGAATCATACTTTGTGACTACTTCCCTAAAACTTCGATCTATTGTTCGATGTGATCCCACTGGACATTCCTTGATTTCGTCCGAGGACAGGCTTTTAACCTTGCCACTTTGTGTGTTTATTTTTGATCGGAGCCTGAATGCAGTTGCATATATTCCACTAAGAATACCACTAGTATTTAATATTGCAAAAACATCGCCATCAGATGTTGTTAATACAATTTGTTCAAGGACTTCAATAGGCCTATATACTTGTCTTGTTACTTGAATTAGAATTCCTGAATCGGGATGAAAATTGTATCTCCGAAATTCGAATCGCCGGTACTCATTGGTATAAGGAATGAGCCGGATAAGTCCAAGTTGTCCCAGTCCATATCCAAGAACCGTATCAACACAGTACCAAGCAAGAGGAAGATTTAAAGTTGGAGACCTGGACCAAGTATGTACAGGAGACTCAGACTCGGCAGGAGTACTACTTGGAGTAGTGTTGGAAGTACTAGGCAAAGTGCTATTTTCTGCAAAAAAAAAAGGTTTCTTCATTGAACACATACTCTTTCGTAGAGCTATTATTAACCCCGTATTTTTAATATTCATGCATTCTTATTAGAGAGGCATTGGATTTGTCTAAAATTTGACACCCCCACCCGCCATTGTGGTCGAATGTATGTGTGTGCGTTATGCATGAATGTATGCATGTATTTATGCATATATGTATGCATGTATGTATGCAAGCATGTATGTATGCATGAATTTATGTATGCAAGGATGTGTGTACGTATGTATGTATGTGTGCATGTATGTATGTATGTGTGTATGCATGCACATTATCTAAGTTTTGGAAACTCGAGATCGATTACGTTGTTGAGCTAAGTTTGATATAAATTCGAGAAGTTGTAGTATTTTTTGAACTTTTAAACATTATTTCCGAAATTCTGAAATTCTATGAACGACTATCTGTGGAGCTCATAAAGTGGAATATTTAATCCTCACCACTTTCTTGGGTGAAGCAAACACGTGGCTTCTGGAGATCCATATGGGATCACCATGTTATTTTAAAATTATGCAAGATGTGAACAAGATAATGAACCAAGAATTGTTGACCCAAAAAAGAGCTAAACAAATGGGTTAATAATAATTTTTCGAAGGTATATCTAATTTTTATTCTTATCGTCTGACCTCAAAGTCTCAACAAACTGATTCGTGAAGTGGTAGATTTGAGCTGACCGCAATTTTGAAAAAGGAATGGGAAAATAACTTGTGTTAGCGCTGTACGAAAGTGCGAAACAAAAAGTTCAAAATCTAAGTGCAAGAAATCAAATTTTATTGTGCGCAGTGTTTTTTGTCGTTCCAGAAGAATACGTGCACATAATTTTCAAGAGGACGATATAATCAGAGGATGTGTAGAATTTGATGGCGGTGAGCGAATTATACATCGTGTTCCGTTAGAATATCCTCCTTTTCCATTTCTCATTAAATATGGAGCAAAACCTAGAGCAGATTGATTCTCCGAAAATCAAATCCTAAGTCAAACCGACACTTTTTTTACTTTACTATTACGCCATTTCCAGAGGTAGAAACTTTTTAAATTAGACGGAAGCTTTGATGAGGTAACTCTCCCCAACACACGATTCTCCAATTCTCCGTATACGACAGTGATTAAGCCTAATAGAATGTATGAGTTCGATATCGATCATTTTCAAATAAGACGCGTAGTTTTTATTTAATCATTAGCAATCGAATAATAAATATCGAAAAGTTGAAGTTTTGAATATACGATACAAGCTATGGAATAGATTAATGAACAAAAGAACTGAACTTCAAAATGAGCTAAACATTTGCCATTAATAATTTTCCATCAGGACGTTTATTTCATATTCCATTCATAAAAATAAAACAAGAAATGGAAGAACTAAATTTCATTGAGCATAACACAAACTACGATAAAAAATTGAGAAACTAAAGTTGTTCGCCTGAGAAGGATCCACAAATCCACAAATTTCTTCAATTATAGGAACAAGATGATAAAAAAGCATTCGTTTTCATATCAAAAATCGATTGTTATAGTATAGATTCATCGAAATCTTATACATTTATCATGATATTGAAGTTTTCATGATGAATCAAATGTGCACCTAATTTTGCATTAGGTATCTGAAATAGCAGCTTTAAATCGAAGCATAAGGATTAATATAATCTATATATGATGCATCAGAACTGAAGATTATATAGCAACATTCGCTTCTTGGACAACTTTAATCGAGTGCCAAGCACAAGATACGTGATGAGAATATGTTCGTTGAAACCGGAGTAGCTTTCACAGGAGGTGATTAACAATCACCGAATAAAGCACCGAAAGCGCAAGGTTACCAAACTGTAGAAGCGCGAGACTAAACAGACGCGCGTCCAGCGATTCTTTTTCTCTAATTAAAATAGGACATGCGGTAGTTTACCCAGAGACAGATTGAACAAGTGAATCCGAAAGCAGGCATAATATGTTTCTTTTTTGCTGATGTATACTGGGTTGTTTGAGAAAAATGGAAAATTTGTTAGTCTCCAAGATGACACGATGGTGGAAAATTCCTTACAACCGTAGAGGAAAACTGAGATTCTTGATAATTTCATTATTGTGTTCTTCTTTTCAGAAGAGGGAGGAATTGAATTTGGGAAACCCCTCCAGATACTTGTTCTTGAAATTAGCAGCCAAAATCGTGGAAAACCAAAAGAACCAGCGATCCTTGAATAACTCTGCTGAATAGAATCAATGGTTTCCTGAGATGGAAACGTAAAATCAGTGTTCATCTGAATATCTTTAAGCATCATGGAGTTTAACCCACGTGCTTAGAGTTGAAAGTTTACCATCTGTTAGGGATGAAATATTTGTACGTTTAAAATTAAACGGAAGAAGGTGAAAGGGTACCATTGCGCCCATAGAGGCCGCCAGTTACGCACTTGGAAAATTTCTCCGTGTGGAAGACGAAGCCTACCCTTTTATGACGCACATTCTGAATTCCCTCGACAGAAATTCGGGATAGGTTTGTAATGATTATGGGTAAACACAGATGGACTTTAAGGGAAAATAATTAGGGGAGAATTCGTATTGAATCAATAAAAGTGCTGGTTGTGAAAAATATAGGAATGTCTTCAGAAAAATGTATTATGTCAATATATTTACCAACAGAGTTGAGAATAACCGCAAAACATAAGACGAGAATATGAACGACCCTCATCTTCTCCAATCGCAGACAACACTATATTTAACAGTTTAACTGATAAGAATTTCATGTTTTCTTCGGAGTAAATAGACGTGACGTCTTCGATGACACTATACGTTTGGATGTTCCAAATCTTATCTTGGGAAATTGTGAAAATGTTGTATATTTCACTGATTCAAATTGGAGATAAGATTATGATCACTGCATCCTGAGGATTCTAGATTCTTGTCACATCTTCTCTGGGTCTTGCTGCAAGTTCAAGTTAAGGTGCAAACTTCGAAAAATGTACACCAGACAGAAAGATAATCTTTGACGATAGTGTACATTGGAGTCAATGCCGAATAACTGAATTATTTACCATTTCCGCAATAGATCATTTCTTGTTGAATTTATGAAAAAATAACAAAGGCTTTCTAATGCAAGGAATAACAATACTATACTAAGCCAATTCAAAAGTTTCATGTCTAGTTTGAACTCAAATTTTTATGCCACAAATTACAAATTCAAGAATTCATGTATGAAAGGCAAAATTGGACTTTATACAATTCAAGTAAATAAAATCCATCGTTCGCTTCAACTTTTTTATACAATTCGAAATCAATCCGACAATCATTATCTGACTTCAAGCATTTAAAATTATCTTCCATGAATTCATATCTGTATCAGGTAGTTTTATGTCTCGTTATAAATTTATGTCGGGTCTTCTCACCCAGGGTTTTATTACCAGCCGCGGACTAAGTCGAGTGCCTGATGAAGTCGAGATGTTAAGAATTTAAATACGAAGTCGAGAATCCGTTGCCGTTTGTTGTCATTACACAGCAGCAGAGTGTGTTGAAGGGAGCTCGCGTCACTTCTCGATGACAGGTGTTTAAAGAACCCGCTTTTTGAGTCGCTGCCAGGACCTAACTGACTCGCAGACATTCAAGATGTTTAGTGCATCTTGCGTGTACATTGCCTGTAGCCCATATCACGATATGATGAATAAATGCATGTTTTACATTGCTCCATGTCGTCTTCACTTCATGCCTCAGTTCACAATAGTTATGGATCTTGGTTGTAGAGGTCGCCAATAAATTTCGGTAAAGTAGGCGAGCAATGTCTATGATAAAAACATTCTCGCTATCTTTCTCAAAAACCTCGATGACAGGTCGATTTGTTGGGATATGATGATCCGCCTGGGTAGTTATATCCCAGAATGAGAAGTAATCTTCGTTCTCCGAAACACGAACTGGTATCCTTCTAATCGCCTTATTACTGTGAGGCATCCGATGCTCAGTCATTCCAATGCAAATTGTCCTGTTCATCCTATCAAAGTTTGGGGTGGACCATTTAATGAGCCCAAAAGAGTGCGTGAGTACAGGGATATGTTGGGTGTTAATAGTCCTGATTTTGTTGGCAAAGTTAATAGGATTTTTCAGAACCCATATTGATCCCATAGTCAAAGCAGTCATATGGCTTCTCTTGACTATCGTGTTCTGTACTCAAGGATACTCAAATGTTTGTATGCCACATGTTTGTATGTATTCTTTTACTTTACCTGCGCTGAGTACAGACATCCTTTCTTGAGATAGCCTTTCAGTGACATGACTTTATTTAAATTCTAAAACGGAATGAAGAGTTTTATTCAGGTAAACAGTGAAACTCATTGCATAATGTACATAGTATCAGGGATCACTATAGTTCAGCAGTTCAATTGTAGTAAAAGTAGGAAGGAATTGAATTCTTAAAATAAGGACTTTTAAGAAAATTCCATGGGTTTCCGGAATTGGTCTTGAACAGGGACAGATTTCAATAATCTAGAGAATAAATGTCAGTATGTCAAAAAAAGGGGAAGAAAATAGGGGACAAACTGTGATCCCTGTTATAACACAAAATAGTCATAACCTTCAGCATGCATTACAATGTTGACTTTCTTGCCCTTTTTCTTCATGTGATTTATCACAGCTTTTCACGTTTCGCTTCGTTCTCGAGTTCTCGCAGACTAACTCGCAGCGTTAGTCTGAGGGCATTAGGACGGTGCCCATAGCACGGATTCTCTGCCATAAACCACTCTGGGGAATGAAGATTCGTTTATTTCACAGCTTCTTCAGTTGGATGTTGCAGTAGATTATCCGGAGCCCAGTACTTTTCCCATCAAGAAGCAAATGATTTCAGTTGTTGATGAATGATGTCCGTGAATTGGCTTGTTGGTCTGGTTATTTTCCCAACTTCTGGAGCATCTTCATCAACATTTTCGTATTCTCTCATCCGAATGTAATATTCGTTATCCTCTGATTCTCCCATAGGCGTTTTCATTGTGTTTTCTCGGCAAGTTGTGCATCTGGATCTAAGAAAACATTTACCATCGATGTATCCAGCGTGAAATGTCACTGCATGTTGGTCATAAAAAGAAGTTCCCTCGGTAGAATGATTGTGATACTCCGATATCTCCACGTTCGAAATCCTCTTCTTCAGCAGCTTGTAGTTCCTCTGGAAGGAGATATTCACCATTTTCCGTAAATGCTTTCTCGACGCCACTTGGAGTATTTATCAACAAGAATAGGTTTTTATCTTCTATTTCAACGTTGGTACCTTTGACACCATCAATCTTTCCGCTGGAGGATATGTGTCGCAAACTCAATCGAACCATCCTTCCTGTAGGATCGTTTTTGTGACCTCCTCTTTCGCGTATTCTTTAGAACAAATGTTTCAAAGATTCCTGATACAGAGTCCAACTGCCAACTCAGATTCAGGAAAATCTACCTTGATTGTGGCATACAATCAGAGTATTGCATTCAATGTGAACGGCAAACCGTTCAGGCATGGCGCTTTTCTCTTTGATTTCGGATTCATAGTCAAAGAGAAAGACCAATTCATGAAGTTTGTGAACCTTTCATCAATCTATGGATTTTCGATGATAATGGTTGCTTCACCGGGTTCCAAAACCGCAATCTGTATGCATTGGAACCATCAATCACCCTGTCCATTTCCTCAGTGAAAGTAGCAGTGTGTTCCCAAGGTGAACTACCGTGAATATCACTTGTTGGATCTGCTCCAACTAGCCTAATGGCTTTTGCGAAACTTTTACTAAAAAATTGGAAGCTTCTTTTGACATTTTTAGATTCCCAAGTATTTGGAGCCATATGCACTTTCGTAATCCGGCTGAGTAAATTACAGGTAGTACTCTTGCGGTCATGATTTCACGCAGCTACATCGTGTTGGTAATTGGCTATTATGTTTCCATCAGCATCATATAAAAATTGATGCCTCCGCAGCTGTTTCAGCAACTTCTAAATCAGATGTGGAAAATAAACACAGAAGAAGTTCTCTTGTCCCTCGTCCTCGAAGTAAAGCTCCTCTTGTAATGCTCCGAAAAATTTCCATAAACAGTTTTGATTCGTTCATGCCTAATCACACGTAAGAAACCTCACATCGGCTCCGCATTCTACCAGTTTCGCCAGGCATCGTTTTACAAGATCATTAATGACCCCCCAACCATGCTCTGAAATTGTCCAATTACAGTCCACACATCCTGCGTTGATACGGCAAGTTTTTGTATGATGAATTCAAGTAATAATTCCATCTCAATGCAGTATCCTTTTCATTATGAGTAAAACGTCTTTTACCTTTTTGAAGTTGCAGTGTCACAGCAGCACGACAAACAAGATTTGTGACATAATGTGCATCTAAGAACTCCTGTACCCTCACTTCATTCGGTTTTACTGCGGCTATCTGCCTTGGGTGTTCCGTCCGCTTACTTTTTATTGCTTCCTGCAGAGTTTTGATTTTTTTCCCTATTTCCTTTTTTCCTTCTCGTTGCCTTTTCGTAACTTTCTGAACTTCTGAGCCGAAGATCTATCAGAGTTTCCAATTCTTTGTTCAACAGGAAGAAGACTGGAGTTACTCTCACTGTCAGAGCTCGTACTTGATAATGGGGGTTCAAATTTTAACCACTCTAATCCATTATTGTCCCCATCTACGGTGCTGAACTTATCCATTTTGGCAGCAGTTGAGTGAGTTCTTAGAATATGCGCTTTTTTCACACGCAGTTGACTTTCCTCGTTGTGAGATTTTTCTTCCAAAAAACTGTCTTCTTCAGCTTTCTGGAGAGGTCCGCTCACTATTTCCTTTTTTCCTCCACAAGTTCCCCTCTCATCCCCTCCCTCCACCTTCCGCGTATCTCTTTCTCTCCGAATATCCATGCTGTTCCTTTCTATTCTTGTCTCTGCGTCCTCTTCTGTCACCTTTTCGGAGTCCTTATCTTGTCTGCTTCTAGTGTTCCTGATATCCTCTTCGATTCCCTTCCCAAAGTCTTCCTCTGCTCCTTCGACGGCGTTATTTTCCTCTAGCCTCTTCTTCATACAATTATGACCGATATATACGGATCTTACGGACGACTTGTTCTTTCAGGAATAAGACATAAAAAAAAATAAAATCTTGCGCGGTTCTCTTCGCCTAGCCCGCGTGTCTGTCAAATCTTGCACTGCACGATCGATTTTTGTATTCATTGGATTGAAATTTGTCAGATGATGAAAAACAAATCATGAATTTTATTCCTTATGATCATTCTCGAACATTTTCCGCTATCTTGAACAGTTTGGCCACAAAACGGATTTTTTTAATTTTAATATTATTTCTGCAATAAAACAAAAACTGCGTATCCCATAAAAGAAGACAATGATAAAATGGAGATCTCT
>WSXT02005104.1:0-14927 GCA_011762715.2 Neuroterus valhalla | reverse complement strand
CTGACTTGCAACCAGTAGCTATGCAATGATATCCCATAGTTTTCACCGTTTTGCAGTTATAAAGAGACAAACACTTTCAAAATAAATCACTCTTTTACTAGGCTACTCACTTTATTGTCTATTTTTCATCAGTTATCCTTTAAAACCCGTTTAAAAATCTCTTGGTTGCATTTTCCAATGCAAAACACTACAAATGTTCGCTGTCCCGTTCGCAGCGCCATCACTCGGATTAGTTTATCCGCTCCAGATCCCCCGGATCCTGAGGCAATCTACTACCACATACACCTACATGGTCGATGCAGGGGGCTGATACTGCGCCGTTTAGGGAGTTTGCGCACTTTGTACCGTACCAAAAACATCGACTCCCTATATCTGATATGACAGAGTGAAAATGGAGAGGGAATCTCATCATTTGACATGCGCGAGTTGTCGATTTCAGCGTATTTCGGTCCGGCGGCTCACATTAAATCCTCCACAGAATCGCGCAGTTTCCGCTCCGAGTTACCGACGAAAATTCGCGAAAATTGTCCGATTTTGAATGAATTACTTTTCCGAAAAAAGAAAAATCGCGTGAGGAGACGTTTGGAAGACGATTCCGATGGTTATCTTAGTTTTCGTGTCGGACTGTTTGTTTTTCAATTATCGACCAAACAAATTTCTAATCTATAGCATATAGCAAACTTCAGGGTCGTCATAAATTGAGTATCAGTGTGGACGAGTAAGTTTTTGCTCCCGGTATTACAAAGGGCGCGAGTGTAGTTCTATCAGTGCTTAAAATTAGACTTTCTGCCTTACAATCGATGCCGGAAGAACGAACTTTCGACCGAGGTATGAAGAAAATTCTATTGATTCTACTTCTGCAGTTGGGAATTAGTTATTCCAGTTTAAAATTGAAAATCTTTTGTTAGAAATTCGCTCTTTTTGTCAGAAAACTAAACTTCTTGGTTAAAGATGCATTCTTTTGGTTAAAATTCAGCTATCTGGTATAATTAAACTCGTTCGTTAAAAAATATATATTTTTGGGTAAAGATTCATCTGACTTGTTTAAAATTTGAATGTTGTGTTTAAAAAATCTCCATATCTGGTAGGAAATTATTCTTCTTTGTTGGAATTTCCTTTTTTTTTTTGAAAATTCAACTACTCGTTTGAAAGTCGAAGTCTCTCCTTGAAAACTCACCTTTATTGTTGCAAATCCATCGTGTTAGTTGAGGTTTAAACGACTTTCTTGGAATCCTTTTTTATGGTTGATGATTTATCTCATTGGTTGCAAACTTGAATATTCTGTTGAAAATTCTTCATATATGGTGTGAACTTTATCATCGTGGTTAAAAATCCATCTTTTTCCTGTCAACAATTAAACTACTTCTTTGATACTTGAACTATTTTCTTGAAAGTTCCACTTTTTTTTTATCAGTTTCTCTTCATTTTCAATTAGAAACGCATCTCTTCTGTGAAAATTGAACAATTCTTTTAAGAAGTGTTTTTTTTTTTGTTGGAAATGATGTTTTTTCAACTGAAAATTGAATTATTCCATTTCCCGTTGGATATTTATCTTTTTTCTCCCGAAAATTCATGTATCTTGGTAAATTTTTCGTTGTTGAATTAATTTCATATCTTGTCTGGCTACAATCCAATTTGTTTAATAGCTGGCTATGTGTAGGGTTAAATTGATAAATTCCTCTTTTAATTTATAATTGAACATTTATAGCCGCAGAAGCAGCTGGCACTATATATACTCTTTCAACTGGATCTACCTGTAGTATAGAAGAAGTGGCCGAAGCAGCTCCAAATGGAATCAAATGGTTTCAATGTTATATTTCTAATGATCGAGAGATGGCTCTCGATTTGGTTCTTCGTGCTGAAAAAGCAGGATTCAAAGCTGTGGTTCTGACAGCTGATGGTCCCAGGCTTGGAAACAGAAGAAACGAAATTAGGAGCGATTTCAAAATCCCTTCTCATTTAAAGTTAGTATATCCAAATACAAAAACAAATTTTTTAACAAATTTCTTCCATATTTCAGGGTGGTCACTGAACGTTAAACAGAAATTTCAGGCTTAAATATATTGCATTTTCAACAAAATAGTGCAATTTTTAACCAAAAAAGAATTATTTCCAACAAAGTACTTGAGAGTCTATCATGTGATCAATTGCGTCGTTTATATTCGACGGCTTTATTATCTTCAAAATGTTGACATTGCGTTGAAATTTCGGAAAATGGTTCGAAGTATATAAGGGCTTGAGCGTCTGGCCTATTTGAGTTTTTATTTTGTTTAAATGGGGAAATTTGATGCATTTCCCTCTTGAAATGTAACTGAGATTAGGGTTCAGAGCCCTTGCTAAAATAGAATAACTGAAACTGCATTAATAAAACCAAATAACAACTCAAATGAACCGCAGACGCTCATGCCCTTATATATTTTGAAACTATAGAAGATGATTTTTCAAACAAACAAGATTTCTTCCTCAGCACCAATAGATGATTACTAAATCCAGAAGGACAGATTTTACATGCTCAAAGACGACAAAGTTCACTATAACTATAGAATTTTCAACCAAAAAAACATAATTGAAGGGACAGATAGAATAACGACTTCCGCGCGCGAGCCGAGTAGACTAGCCCCTGAAAGTATGCATTCGGCGCTGAGTTGGAGCGAACTTTTCAGACTGAAAAAACATGAACAAAATCTTCGAAAAGTGCATAACAGTCAGCGAGGAAGTTGTTTATAATTATTCGAAGTATCCATCTGCTAAGTATCAGGAATATCCATCATATACTTTCAGAACTGTGAAGAGTTTAGTGCCAGATTTACTTGCGGATTAGTCCGCGAGTAGGCAATGCTTTCTCATTCTGAGAAAATTGAATTTTTAGCTAGAAATTTTGAAATAAAAAAAAGGCTTATTTTAAGACGAAAACATCTCAAGTAACAGTATCGTAAAGTTAGTATTTCTAAAGTTATACATTTGTGAAGGTCGGGAATTCGACATTTTCGCTAACTTTGACTGTTATTCACTTTCGACCCGTTTAATACTCCTTGAGACTAAAAAAAGCTACTTATTCTTCAAAAGTTACCCTTTAAAATAGTGTACTCTAAAAGCCGCCTTCGTCGAGTCGATTATCACGCGAATGTATTAATAACACCCCGGATAACACCGAACGTCTTGCAAGCGTTTTAAAAACGTTTTCTCGCAGACATGAAAACGTCTATAAATTTTGTTGGAAACAAGTTTTTTAAAATGTTTCAAAAACGTTGGATACTACCGCACATTTTTGGTTCTTTGACTGAACAAAACTTTTTATAAACGTTTTGAAAACTTTTCATAAACGTTTTGAAAACGTTTGGTAAACGTTAGACCAAGCAAAATTTGAGCAGATCAAATTCCCAAACGTCTCTAAAACATTTGCAAGACATTCATCAAACGTTTACAAAACACTTATCCAACGTTTGAAAAACGTTTTTCAAACATTTGCAAAACGTTTAAGAAACGTTTCGAGAAGGTTTGAAGAACGCTTGATCGAAAAATAAATTTTATTTTTGGCAGCTTATATACTTTTAATGGTATTTCGATCATACCCTAATTTCTAATCATTAATTTTCCTTGTCTTTTCCTATAAACATGTTTGAAAGTCGTATATGTAGTAATCACCATAGTTAACTGCCACTTGCGAGTAAGTTCACGCGATCTATCGGATACATTTTTTTTATCAAACTTTTAAAAAACGTTTTGAATACTGTGGTAATTTCGATCGCGCGGAATTTTACTTCTTAAACGTTTCTCAAACTTCTTTTGAACGTTTACCGAATTTCTTTCAAGCGTTTTCAAAACTTTTTGAAAACGTTTGAAATACTTGTTGAATTCGTAGTCACTCAAAATTTTATTGGTCAAACGTTTTCGAAAAGTTTTTTTCACTTGAGTCTCAAAAACCAGCTAGGGTAGCCAACGTTTTCAAAACTTTTCATCATCAAAAATTCCAAACGTTTGTGGTTTGCCAGGAAACTTTTTAAAAACGGTTGCGAAACGTTCGTGTGTTGTTCAGGACGATTACTAGGAAAACGTTAAAATATCTTTCGTCATTGAGACAAAACTCTCCAATACCTAAAATACTCCAAATATTTTGAAGCGAGTAAGAGCACGTGTTTACTTAACAATATCAGCGTTTCAATCGTTTATTGCTAAAAATGGACATGTCTAGAGAAAACATTCAAATAGGGCGTAAGCGTTCTCGAGATGAACAAGCGTGGGATACTTATGTCGCCATTTTTTAATTTAAAAACTTGTCTAGCTAAAAACATCAATTTCTTCATATTTGGTTTTAAAAATTGCAATTGAAACAAAAGGTAATACTTTCATAAAAAAAAAAACGCCGGAGTTATCCGGATTAGGCGACTCGAAATACATAGGAATGGTTTCATGCAGTAAACTAGTGTCCTTTTACCCTTGAGCAGGTATATTATTTCATACGGTAGCATAGCATTGCCCACTCGTGGACTAATCCGCAAGTAAATCTGGCACTAAACTCTTCACAGTTCTGAAAGTATAGGATGGAAATTGCTGAAACTTAACAGATGGATACTTTGAATCAATATGAACAACTCCTTCGCTGACTGTTATGCACTTTCCGAAGATTTTGTTAATTTTTTTTATTTGGAAAAGTTCGCTTAGAGGTCAGCGATGATTGCATGCTTTCAGGGGCTAGTCCGCCCAGCTCGCGCGCGGAAGTCGTCATTCTATCCGTCCCTCAAATTTTTGATTGAAAGATGAATTTCCAAACAAAACAGATTGCTTTTTGATGAATTAGTTGAGGTATCAACAAGCCAAAGAAGTTCTTCCACCAATTAGTAAATTTTTAACCAAAGGCTGGAACAAAAATATGAATTTTTCATCGAGAAAGATGACTCTTCTACCAAAAGACGGATTTTTAAATCAGAAGGACGGATTTTTTATCTAAAAACGAGAGTTTTAGAAATGAACACTTGATTTTTGAACCAGAAAACATTAATCTTCAACAAAATAGTTGAATCGTAAATAAAATAATTTACTTTTAAACCAAATAGTAGAACTTCCAGCCAAAAGAGATGGATTCTATACAGAAAATATTATGTTGGACTTGTTCATGAAGAAAATAAATTATTTAACCAAAAATGGTTGGATTTTCTCATTATTTTTTGACCTAGGCCCAAAATAAAGATTTTGGATATTCGATAAAGAACCATACTTCAATCTGTGATTTGTTTAATAAATTTCTACT
The DNA here is from genome assembly GCA_011762715.2 of Neuroterus valhalla. NCBI lineage: Eukaryota > Metazoa > Arthropoda > Insecta > Hymenoptera > Cynipidae > Neuroterus > Neuroterus valhalla. Next base: position 9,679 of record WSXT02005104.1, on the reverse strand, counting down.
TTTTACTTCACACATTTAGAGAATCCCTTAATTACAGTTTGATCTGCTTCTTAATAGTAATTTATCCATTTTATAACAAAAAATTACCTCCGATATTCGTGATATAAAACAATCACCGATATTTTAATAGTGATCGCAAAAGTAAAAACAAATCTGTGAAAAGCCTGGTTTGCAACAAATTTCTCTGCTATTTTCCGACCTTTTATCGGGACTTGAAATTCCTGATGATTCCTGATTTTCCCAGTCAGTGGCTACCCTGTACTTTTATAATATTTATTTTTCAAAATTTTCGTTTCAGATACGCAAGCCTTGAGCCTTACACATCCCGAAAACTAGACGGCCGCGTCTCTCAATTTTTTGATCCTTCGGTTACTTGGGACGATATTACATGGCTTAAAAGGTATTTCTAATTTTTTAAAGTATACTTTGGAGCCCTTTGAGCTTGAAGAGGTATTGAATCGAAAATTATTTCAAATTTCTTAATTAAAAATTGCCACTTCGAGTTGATGTACGGATAAATGTGTTCATTATTATAAATTATATGTATAATTATGAACAATATTAAACGAACATATAAGATTCTTTTTTTCGTCCCTGGGTATTCAAATCCCACTTGTCATTTGACAAGCTAAAGCCAATCCACAGTGGGCCAGGCGACATGCTTCCGTGGCCAATAGTCGGAAAACACATTAAAATGTAGGAAAATGAATTGCAAGGTCATTTATGTATGGCTTTCGAGGGTGCTGATTCCGAATCTGATATCAGGATTTCAAAAAACAAAATGGTGGATCCAATATGGTGGACGAGTTTTTCAAAAAATTATTGTATATACTTGAAACGTGGTACCTACAGGTTTTCGAGGACGCATATTACGCATATGGAGACAGACTTTTAAAAACGAAATAGCGGATCCAATATGGCGGACGAGTATTCCAAAAAATTATTGTATCTTCTTTAAACGTGATACCCAGGGCCGGCGGAACAGCTCATGCCCGAGTGGGAGAACCCGGCAGGAAGTGAAATTGGTACCCCCTCTAAAAAAAGCTCATTATTCAGTATTTTTCGAGTGGGAGGACTTCCCCACTCACACCACTACTTTCGCCGGCCCTGGTGGTACCTACAGGTTTTCAAGGCGCATACTACGTATATGGAGACAGAATTTTAAAGGAATGGCGGACGAGTATTTCAAAATAGTATATTTTGCACCTAGGGATAGACACAGGCGTTTTTTGTTGAGCGCGATGTTTACCGAACGAGTCGAAGGTCGAGTTTTTCTTCAACAAGTGCATGAAACCACGGGGTTTCGAGTTTTTTTCCCTCCAGCTGGAGTTTTTTTCCCTGCTAGGAGTTTTTTTCCAGTTTTTTTCCCGGCTCTGAAAACAGCAGCTTCTGGCTCGCTTCACACGCTCGAAAACCCGTGGTTTTCATGCATGTGTTGAAGAAAATAATTATATCTACTCGAAACGTGGTCCTTACGGGTTTTCGAGGACGCTGATTACAAATACAGAGTCAGAATTTAGAAAAATTGTGGATCCAATATGGCAGGCGAGTATTTCAACAAATTATTGTATATATTGAAACGTGGTACTCACGGATTTTCGAGAACGCTGATTACGAATGTGGAGTCAGAATTAAGAAAAAATGGCGGATCTAATATGGCGGACGATTATTTCAAAAAATTATTGTATTTACTTGAAACGTGGTACTTCGGGTTTTCGAGGACGCTGATTACGATTCCAGAGTACGAGTTTGAAAAAACGAAATGGCGGATGAGTTTTTCGAAAAATTATTGCATCTACTTGAAACGTGGTACCTACAGGTTTTCGAGGATTCTGATTACGAATATAGGGTCAGTTTAAAAAAATGGCAGATCTAATCTGGCAGACGAATATTCCAAAAAGTTATTGTATCTACCTGAAACGTGGTACCTACGGGTTCTCGAGGACGCTGACTATGAATTTGGAGTCAGAATTTGAAAAATGAAAAGAACAGTTATAAGATTCAATACCGAGGGAGAGAATATTGGAAAATATTTTTTGAATGGTCTCCGTAAAATGAAATACTCATTTATATGAAGTGGTTCTGAACGTAGAGTTCAGCAGTCACATTCAATAATGTTTCGAATTTCATTGGGTCCATTGTAGAATGACAAGAGAGGGCGATTCCAATCGTTTTGAAATTACAAAGTAACTTAGGGTCAAGATTAAGATATTCCGCAAGATGTTCTGGCTTATCGAAAGCCTTTCGTGCTGTATTGCCATCATTAGTGGTACCAGAGCCCCCCGGTTTTGGCTTCTCGACTATTATTCCTAACTTTTTCCGAAGAGTACTTTGCATTTGCTTTTTTCTTTGTTCGCATTCTTCTTTATGTTCAGCACTTTTCATTTTCCAGACATTGATGTTAGCCCTGTAAAAAATATGCAAACATGTTTCGAAGATTCTGATCCACGCATGCTTAAAATGATCATCATCCAATTTGACTTCGGGACCTTGTAGTTTTTCGATTCGATCTTCAACATTCTGTGTTTTCTTTAGAAGAACATCAGCTGATTCTTTAGTGTATTCTGTAGTAAGAGGACGACAACATCTCGGTGATTGCGATGCTTTGTTATTCCATAGTATGATAATATTTACGGTTAACAATCGCGGTGGAATAACTGTGGTAACAAATAAATTTCAATGCTCTGCGAAATGTTTTCTCCTACTAATGCATATTTTGGCTCAAAACATGAAGAACCAGAACTTCAGTCGATACCCCAAGAGCACGTCATTCTTGCTTCTATTTCTGTAACGCCTTTGCTTTTCATATACTGAATAATCACTTCTGTTTGAGAATTTGTAATTCGTTTTGTAGTACGATTCAATGAAGCTTGAAGGGTTGTCTCTGCTTTTTTTTGGAAATAGAAAGTGTTTCCTTCGGTGGCCTGCATTCTTCTTCAGCAGCTTTTATATCATTATATCTAGGCAAAATATCTGCTCCACTTGATTTGGATTTCAAACGTATATTTCGATACACTTCCTTAGAAAGTGAATTTTCAAACAAAAACGCTAAAGCTTCTTGTAAAGTTTTCTTCCTTACTGAAATAGATGGTTCACTTAATAATTTCCTAATTCTGCTTGGGGTTTCTAAATTTTCTAAAATATTATCGAAATCCAATGTAATGAATAGTTGAATTCAAAGTGTTATTCATTAGAAAGTTAATAATTTCACTTCTGGTAAATTTCGACATTATATACAATATAATCAAATCCAGGAGAGGAAAAAAAGCAACGAACGCTGCAGACAGGCAGGGTTGCCACATTGAGATCTGGGAATCGTACGCACGTTAGCGAGAAATTGTACTGAAAAGTCTGAAATTGTACTTCCGACCTCAGCGCCACAGAATAGACTCCAACTAACAAGATTTCAGCGCGAAATGCAGAAGTTGATATGGTAAAAGGCTTCAGTAATTTCAACTATCACTTGTTTATGTTTTATTTCACTAAACATGATGAAGTTTTTTTTTAATTTTTGAAGTTTTCGAAAAGAGAGAAAAATCTTTCGAGAATGGAAAATATTTTTCAAATACAAAATGTCAATTAATTATTCATTATGGAAAAAATAATGCATATAAATAAAGATTCGAAATGTTGTTCTGTATAAATTTAATTTTTAATTTATATTTGGAGACTCCAAAGAGCCGACCTATTCATTCCTTTAAATAAATAAAAATAATTTTTGCGGCAGATCTGTATCGAACATATTATTCAAACCAACAACGAAAGTTTTGGATGAACATTTTTCGCTGAGTTCGAGCTATTGCCAACTGAGCCGATCATATTAACAAATCTGAAAAACTTATCTAAATTTAGATGGAAGGTTATTCTGAAATAAAATATTTTACTTCTTAACTTAATGAGATAATTGTGCTTTTTACTCACTTCAATATTTTTCAGAACTAGGGTTACAGAGATGAATATAGTTTGATCTTAACATTTATTATTATATACTTGCTGATCCATGTTATTCGATCTTTGGTAGACTGACTGCTATGCCAATCATCTAAAATGATGCGAAAATGAAATAAAACCTTTTTCACCTACTATATAATACCTAATAATAGTTATATTATATGTAACATATTAATATGAAAGAGAAAGGAAGACCTAACCTCAAAACACTGTAACATAACGGCGCCTGAGTTCTGTATTTAAGGATTTGATTCAAATGTACTATACTTTTCTTTATAAAGCCTGTTTTCTACCGTAAATAATGAAAGCTGGAGTCCAAGGACGTATCGTAAAATATTCAAACTTTAAAACTGTAGCATCTAATTTTCATTTTCGGATCTTTGCAGCCGATTTTTGAAACGCTTTGAAAACAACGGAGTCTGCAAACCACAGCGAACTTTCATGATTAGCTGTAATTGGCTCCATTTCTCTAATAAATGAACACGTGAGCCAAAAGAGTACAATGTCGAGTGTACTGAAAATTCGAGAGGCGTACTCACGTACTCACTAGCCGGAAATAGTGCGCAAAAAGTACAATTGTACTCAAAAAGGCAACACTGCAGACAGGTCAGTTCTTGGCGCTCGGGCGCTGACTCTATTACTTGCGATTCTTATCTTATTTTTAAATAGGGGTAAAATGGAGCACCCCCACCGGAAAGTATACATCAAAGTGAACACATTGGTATTTGTAAATTTTTTATATCTTGCGGAACCTCGGGGAGTAATTGAATGATATAAGGTATTTTACAAAAGTACTGTTCATTTTCTAACATCAACTTGACAGAAATTTGTATTCAAAATTTTTCCTAATCAATAAAAATTTTTTTTACTTCTATGTGCCTAAGGGTGACAAAGAAAAAAAAACTATTAAAAAATAATAACGGATACATAACTATATTAAATATTTCAACGAAAAACACATGAAGAATTTTTAAAACATTTTAAACTTTGCATGTCTGCCAACGAAACAGTATTTTATCAATTAAACTATCATTTATGTATAAGATACCCCAATTATCACTGATGACAATGATCTGATTCTTCTGTACAAATTTGAAAGTTTGAAAATTGGACCTTTGGCCACGGAACCGGGTCACTTGACCCACTGTGGAATCGCGCATGGCTCCCCTCCGGCACCTTCTATGATGGAATTCTCGCTAATAGATTTCGCGCTAGCGGTAAATGCGGACCAATCCGAGGAAACCCCTTTCACTAACCAGGCGTAAGAAATGTTCTCCAGTCGGCCATAAATAGAGTGTGTTTCGAGATCGGTACGCACTCCTCTCTGAACCCCTCAAGGATGTACTCTACATATAGTCAATTCCATAATTCGATAATCTTTATCATGATTTATGAACTTGACCCAAATATATCTATTTACGATTGCTGCATACTCTGAGCGGAAGCTTCTAAGTGTGCTTCAGAAAAAGAAATTTAGGTGGAAATTGTTTATTTAACAGACATTATTTAGAGTTTTAGTACTTGCTTTCTCATTAGGGAAAAATTACCATTTCTAACCAATCCAAATGATAAAGGCCTCATTCAATTCTTTGGAGGATCCTCTGCTTTTCTATTTGGGTAGGTCTTATTGAAAATATTGACTTGGAAATCCTAATCATTGTAATTGTTGTAAGCAATGAAAGTTCAAATTTCAATCAACATTACCCAAATGTAATTGTACAGAATCCTTGCGAGAATTGAACGAGTTCTTCATCATTCGGATTAGATGAAAATCGTAACCCTCCCCTAACGAAAAAGAAAAAACTAAAACTCTGAATAGCTTCTGATAAATAAACAATTTCAGCCTGAACTTAGAAGCTTAGAAGCCTCCTTCAAAAAAGTCAGCAATTACTATCAGATTTATTTTGATCAATTTTTTTAAATCATTATAATGTTCATCGAATTTTGAGATTGACTACGCGTAGTATATTTACATCCTTAACTGTTCTTTTGGACAACTCTGAACAACAGAAACCCCAAAAAAGAACAATGGGCCCTTTTCAGGGCCACCAACCTTAAAAATTTGGAATACTAAATGCTAACTACTCCATGTTTTACCTTCACCAAATGAAACCTGGTCCCTGATTGATCAAATCTTCGAACCCTGGTTTGCTTTCACCTATCAATAAGTTAGTCTTAACAGCACCGCCTCTGGTGCCATAACCCCTTACCGTCTGGTCTTGTTACTATACCGGCAGAGTGCCAGGGCTCGCCCTGTGACGTCCCTCCAGGCGTTACCACACCCTGAAACTATCTACCCAATCCTGCCTTTAATAACCCTGCTCTGCAGACAGATCTCTTCACCCTGATCCCACGCTAACTGACACTAGCCCAAGTCCAAACCAACCTTGCAAACAAACTAAGAACTAAATTTGGAATCAATACTAAAAAAGTTTAACTCCAGGTTATAATCGATTTCTTTATTAATTTCAGTAAAATTCGCCTTCCAATTGTTATAAAAGGAATTTTAACTGTTGAAGATGCTATATTAGCAGTAAAATACGGAGCCGATGCTATTCAGGTTTCCAATCATGGAGCACGTCAACTCGACGGAGTTCCGGCAGCGGTTAGATAATAATATATTTAAAATCTAGATTGCGTCGCTTACTAGGTTAATGATATTAATATTTATCAATGTTATTTTTAGATTGAAGTTTTGCCAGAAATAGTTCAAGCAGTAGGAGACAAAGTTGAAATTTACATCGATGGAGGAGTTACACAAGGCACTGATGTTTTCAAAGCCATTGCTCTAGGTGCAAAAATGGCAAGTCGAAAAAAATTGAACAGAAGTATATGACATTAGAAAAATATTATTTTGTTTATATATATATATATATATATTTTTTTTTTCTCTAGGTATTTTTTGGACGTCCAGCGCTGTGGGGCTTAGCTTGTGACGGAGAAAAAGGAGTGAAGAATCTTTTAGAAATAATGAGAAAAGAAATTTCACTCACATTCGCGTTATCAGGTTTAATTCTTACATTTTTAGATTCATTTTCAGGGATTCTATTCTTATCTAGCAAATTTTTCTAAATAAGGTCAAATTATGTCTCCTAATATCTACATATAATTTTTCAGGCTGCGATTCTCTGACGAAAGCTACCAGAAACATGGTTTGCCATGAATCAAAATTTAGTCATTTATGACACGATAGTTCTCAGTCAATAAGAAATACTTGAGAAGATAAAGAAACTTCCGAAACTGAAGCATATTATCACTCTTAATCACAATACCCTTTCCTTACTCGTTATTCAATTCGTAAGACCCATTCTATTTAAAATCATGCAAATTCTTGAGAAAATTATGGGTCACAGAATAATTCGGTATTTGAATATACTCTCCCAAAGTAATAAAAGGGAAATATCAAGCATAGTTCTATCATAATTTTTGTGTATGTATTTGTTACAATTTACTGCTATTGCAGTGAAGCGTCTGGCACTCACGAGCAGTAACTGCATCAGAGAGTCAGAGATATCGGCCAACAGCGTTACTGCGATCCTCGCCTTATGGAGAGGGCTCTGATTTCACGCTTAGGCGATAGGAATACATGGAGAGGCAACGATATTACCCAAGCGTCGGGGGTTCTTATGGTCTCGGCCCAAATAATAATATTAAATACAATAACTTCGAGATTATCTGCAAATTATAGGGCCCCACAAAAAAGCAGGTTGTCCGACGGGAAAGAGTACTCAGCGGACACAAAATTTAAGGGCTTGAAGAGAACGTTCTAGAAACTTTTCTTGGACCTACCCGTCACGAAATATCTTTAGAGCGTTCAGAAAACGTCATCAGCCAGGCTACATGACGTTCTAGGAACGTCTGATATTCGAAAAACGTTATCAAGTTGTATCTGGAACACTGCGCGTTCTTAAAATGTTATTTTGTCTGATCCAGGACGTTTTCTGCTTTTTTCGAAGAAGTCTGCTGCTGCTTGTGCCACTGGGTAGTCACACCCTATGGATTTTGGGTCACTGAACCTGAATCCAAGCTCAGAATCCCGCAGTCACCCTGATTTTCTTTTCTAACCTCAAGAAATATCCTTTTTTGGCTATTTTTGCATTAAAAAATATGCCATCCTTAGGTTTTTGCGGAGATCAAGAAACATACTTTTTTTTTGCTATTCTTGCATTAAACAATATGTAGAGAACAACCCCTGAATTTGGATTCAGCGGCAAAAAATACAAAGAAAAGGTCTTTTTTCGGTCTGCTGCGCCCAATACTGTGCGGTGGGGGAGGGGCTGCACAGAGGACAATTCCGTAAAACCGTGCCGAAAGAAAGTTGATGTTTTAGAAAACCAGAGTAGTCCATTTCTATGGGTTTTGTGTCGCTAAATCCGTTTCTGGATTCACAATTCCAGATTTAGCTTCTGTTCACTTCCTAACCTCAAAAAACGTGTTTTCATTTGCATTTTTCTAGGTTGGAAAGTGATCGAAAGTCAATTTCAAAATAAGTTTTTGTTTCCTTCCAAACCTCAGAAAACTTGATTTCTTGTTGAGTTTTTAAGGTTAAGAAGTAAACAAATGCCAATTTTGGAATTCTGAGTTAAAATAAGGATTCAACGCCACGAAATCCATGGAAATAGTTTGCCAGAACATCAAGTTTTTCTGGGCAAGGTTTTACGTTACTGTTCTCTGTGCAGCCTCTCCCCCACCGTAAATTTTGGGCCAAGCAGACCAAACACTCGAAAACTCGTGGTTTTCATGCATGTGTTGAAGAAAATAACTTTCCTGTGTATTTTTAGCCACTGAATTCGAATTTTTGGTCGAAGTTGAAAAAAAGGACGCTTTGTACACCTTTTTTAATGCAAAATAGCCAAAAAACAAGAAGAGTCATTTTCAACTGTTTAATTATGGGAATGAGCAAGTGGGTGGATAAGTTCAAAGAATTTTTAGGAAGGGAGGAAAGAGAGGGGCACAGAAGAAAGAAGGTAGGTAATAAAGAGATTAGGGGAAGATATAATGATATAGGAGGAGAGTAAAAGAGGCAATAGAGAGACTAAAAAGAAATGAAGCAACAGAAGTGGATGGTATCCAGGATGAAGCTCTGCAGTATAAGAGGAAAGGAGTTGTAGGAGACATGTGGAGAGTCTTTGAAATGTATGGAGAGGCGAAGGGTAACTGAAAAAATGATGGACGAGATTAGTAACATCGCTATTAAAGAGAGAAGAGCGTAAAAAGGTAGGAAATAATTAAAGAGGTTTCACGCTTATGTCGGTGGATTATAAATCTATGCGAAAGTGCTCAGAAACAGGTTAGAAAGTCAGGTAGAAGAGAAGGGAAGTATACTGCACAACCAGCAGTTCTGCCAGATGCGCGGTTTTCCCGCGAAATGGCGCGGGATTTGAACATGCTGAGCGGGAAAAAATTATCCTGCGCGGAAGCGGGATTTTTCGCGGTTTTTTAAGCTTTTCAGCGGTTTTGTGCGGTTTTTTAAGCCAGCCGAAAAGAACTTGTCTAGGTCGACTTGCTAACAAAAATATGTTTGCTGATGGCAACATTTTTTCTCAGTTTGGAGTTTTCGACTTGTTATGTTGGTAGTATCGGTAGTACTATCCACTCGAAAAAATCCCGAATGGGTAATTACCCACTCGGGAATTACCTGATATTCATAGCAAAATAGGGCCGAGATTTATCAGGGGAGCTAACTACACGCCGTGCCCAAATGGGCATTCAGTATCGTACAACAACA
>WSXT02005084.1:0-14932 GCA_011762715.2 Neuroterus valhalla | reverse complement strand
GAAAATTCAAGATGTGAAATTTCAGACGATTCTAATACTTTCTCAATCATAAATGATGAGAATGTAAAAATTTAATTAATCAGAAATTAAAATTTTTTTGTCGAAGAGTCACATATATCATTCTTGGTTCAAAATTCACATCGTTTGGATGGACATGCTTTGTTCAAAATTTAGATTCTTTGGTTGGGACATCAGTCACTTGGTCTAAATTATTCAGTTTAGTTGAAAATTCAACTATTTGGTTGTCAATAACCTTTATGAATAAAACTTGAACTGTTTAGTAAATAGCGCATGTATTTTGTTGATAATTCTCCTTTGCATAGAATTGAACTTCTTGGATAAAAAGTAAAAATATTTTCAGGTTAAAAAATGGACAAATTGAGATAGAACCTTTTGTTGAAAATCCCTGTTATTTGTTAAAGTTTTATCATTGTAGTTAAATTTTATCCATCTTCTCGAAAAACTCCCCTACTTCGTTGGGAAATTGCATTTTTGCTTAAATTTATTTATTTATGGTACTGAATTCAAGTTTTTCCTTTTTGGAGCATCAACTATCAAATTTTCTTTTTAGATTGCATTTCATATTCTAATCATAATGAGAAGGTATTGTTTTTGAATGAAAATCAACTTTTGCGTAATTTATGAAATCTCCACGTTTTGAGACCTGATTCCGAAAAAGTAGTTTTTACGTTGGTGTCTGTCTGTTGTCGTCGTTGTCGTCGTTGTCATCGTCGTCGTCGTTTTCGTTGTCGTTGTCGTTGTCGTCGTCTGTATACTCCATAACTTTTTAAATACTTACCGAATCGGATTTCCCTTTGGCACACATTGTGAGGGACCAAAAAGAAAGATCAAGTTGGTTAACCAGCTATTTTGGATGAAAAATCAAAGAGGGGGGGCATTTTGAACATTTTTTTGGACTTTTCTTCAAAGATTCAAAAATTATAAGTACAATTCCTTTTAGAAGTGAAAAATGAAACTATGTATTTATCCTTATGATTTTTCTTGATAAAAATAAAATTCCGTAGTGCTGGCATTTTCAAAATTCAAATATTTAAACGAAAATGAGAATTCTTAGCCAAATAAAGCAAGATTGAAAAGAAATTTGGAGAGAATAAATGTTTCTTCGTCGTAGCCCTACACGATCGTGAATGCAACTTTTTGGATTTTCTCAAAAAATCGAAAATTCCTATTTTGCTCACACAAAAAATAATGACAAAAAATCTCTACCGCTTTGGACAAACTTTGATCGAGTGCGCAGTACGAGACATATAGTAAGTCATATATTCTTCAAGAAATTCGTATTTTTCAGTAAAACCTTGATCTTTCTGGTGGGAAAATCTTTTTTATTTTTGTTTTAAAGATTGACTTTTCCTGAAGTAAGAGTATTCTTTCTCTTGAAGATTCAACTGCTTAGTGAAAAATTAATGTATGCCGTGAAAATTTTCTCCTTTCGTAGAGAAGTTATCTCCTTGGTTAAAAAATCATTCCTCTCGATCATAAATTCATCTATTTAGTGGGAGATCCAAATATTCAGATGAAAATTCGTTCTTCCGCATGACACATCTACCTTCAAGTTAGAAAAGTCACTTTTTGGTTCGAAAGGAATGTTGTTGTTGTAGTATTCAACTGTCTGAGTTGATAATTCAATTATTCGGATAAAAAGTCCAATAATTTGCTGAAACATCAATTATTTTGATACAAATTCGACTGTCTTGTTACTGTCATTTCTTGCGGTTGAAAAGTCAATTGCTTTATTAAAATTTTACTCATTGTAGTGGAAAATCATATTCCTTGATTAAATTGGACTATTTGTTGAAAATTCAGTTGCTCATTCTACTATTCGATACGAAATTACCCACTCTTTTAAATCTATTCTTTGTTTGAAAATTCGAATGTATGGTACATGAATCGTCTTCTTGGCTTCAAATTAAAAAAATTTGTTGAAAAGATATGTATTTTTCCAAAATTGATATTCTTTTTTCGAAAAATTCTTCTTTCGTAAAATAGATATCTTATTGGTACAGAAATTATCTCGGTAGGTCATAAAGTTATCTATTAGGTTAAAAGTTCAATTTTTCTTAAAAATTTGTTTTCTCGCATCAGAGATTTACCTCCCATGTTAGAAGTCATCTTTCTTGTTTCAAGGAATTTTCTATTGAATATTCATCTTTTCTGGTTAATAATTCAACCAAGGGGCTGGAAAATGGAAAGTGAAGGGGGTCCTCCACCCTCCACAAAAATAAAAATCGATTTTTTTTTACTTTATTGTAATCTACTACTATCTGAGAATACGTGACAGAAAGGGTTTTGTAAAAATCACATCCCTTCTCATGTTTCTGGAACCTGAAAAGTCCTAGTCTCCGGCCGTTTCCGAGAACGCAAGCGCGCTTACTCGGAAAGTTTCTGGACATGTAGTGAACATGTAGTGAACATATGTGTGTGTGTGTGTGTGTGTGTGAGTGAGTGAGTGAATAGTTCATCAGTTTTTTTTCAGTAAAAATGGACGGAAAGAATAGACGACAGAAAAATTAGATTAGAACGATTAGAGCGTGAGTTACAATAATCAAGTTTTATTTCGTGCTCTATCTTTAAACGCGCTTTCCCGAAAATATTTTTTTTTTAGATTTGTGGTCACGGTTCTTATAGTAAATTTGGTCCGATTTGAATTTTTCTGGTCTCGAAATGTTCGGAAAACATCCCGCTATGTTTTCCCCTCTACGATTTTTGGAATTTGATTTCCTTCCATTTTTATGGTCTTCCAATGGTGAACAAATTAGGTCGAAAATTTTTTTTTTTCAAATGTTGCGTAGATTTTGAAAATTTTTTTTTTCAAATCTGCCACAGGAAAACATAGCGAACATAACTACGAATATAACGGATTTCTCATTGCTGACTTCAGATTACGCGTTTTCCCATAGGGCTGCACAAAGTCACCTCCATTTTAAGGGTCAAGTCTTCAAAAGCGTTTCAAAGTCTTAGGTGTCATTTATTGATTGATCTAAAATATTTTCGGAAAGAAGGAAAATGTGTCTTTCAAATAAAAAAAAAATTCTTGGAAATTTATCTATTACCTTCTGCGCAATTCATTCCCGAAAAACGCTTCGATTCTCGGCCTCCGAGGGTGGAGGACCCCCTTAAAAGGTCTAATAATTTTGTTGGAAATTTTAATTATTTCTAAATAAATTCCCCTATTTTGTTATAGAGACATCTCTTTTGACCGAAGAGTTGACCATTTTCTTGGAAATTTATCTTTTTTGAGGGAAAAGAGATATTCGTCTTTTTGGCATAAAATTTACCTATTTGTTCAAAAAGCATCATTTTAGGTTGATTATTCAACTATTTTGTGAGAAATTCAACTGTCTTTTTATATCCATTGTTTGAGGTCAAAAATGATCCTTTCATCGTAGAAAATTAATCGGATTCCTTGAACATTCCTTTATTTGGTGAAAAATTGAAGCATTCTGTTCATAATGTATCTTTTTTTTCTTCGTTGAATTCGAATAGTTGAAAATTCTTTTTCTCGTTTTGCTAAGATAAATTTTGGAAAATTTTGCTAAGAAAAATATTGAACTATTTAGGTAATCATAAAATCGCTATTTTTTTGATTCGATAAAGATTGGTTCTGACAAATAATTATAAATCCCTTGTTCAGAAGAATAAATTTCTCTCGCTGATTTCAAATCTGACGTCAAAATGTCAAAATTAGAAATAAAACATCACGATTTTGTCAAAAATTAAGTTTTTTTCTGAATTGATTTTGGTTGAAATATTACTTTTTAGGTTGGACATTCATGTTTTGTAGGTTTGAAATTTAGGTTTTCTGTTCAATATCCAACTATCTGTAAAATTCATCTTTTATGGTGAGAAATTCAAAAGTTTTGCTGAAAATTATTCTTTGAATGCACAAGGTTGAAAATGAACTTCTTTATTGGAATTCAACATTAAAACGTGAAAATTGATCTTTCTCTCCAAAAATTGGCCTAATCAACTATTTGGACCAAAATGAATTCATTCAGGTAAAATGTTTAACTGTGACGTGAAAAAATCGACCGCACGGATTCAATATTCATTTTTCATTATAGAAAATGCTTTTTTACATGGGCAACTAAAATCACTGAAAACGTGAAATAGCGAAAAATGAACATAAAATGCATGGTTTTCTGTACAGAAAAAAAGAAGGGTAAAAAACGATTCAGGTGAAAATTCTGGGTTAATCTTGGCATGCAAAAAAATGGAGATCGGCAAGGAAAGAGTGGGATATCGTTCATTTTCCATTCTATCCTTAAAGATTCTAATTTTTCTGTATACTGAGATTACTCCAGGATTCTTATCTGAATCACTTTGTATCCTCTGTTCTTGCTATCAAGAAAAGAGGTTCGGGGTCAAAAATATTTCTGCTATGGTTTCTCGCATTTTTCCTCTCCCCTGGCCAAACATCCAGACAAATGCAAGTACTTCTAATAAAAATCAGAAACAAACGTTGCTTGTTACTGTAACTCATAATAGTTTATACAGTAGTTGTAAGCCCTCCATAATTAAGTAAAACTTTTTACAGGCCCTTACTCTTCGAAGTCTCGCGGCGTGGACTTATATCGAACGTTTAACCTTTCGCTTGTAAGAATGACAAAGTAAAGGACAATAGGTTCTAACAACCTCAGCGCTATGAGGCCTTAATGGCCCTACATCTTCGTAATAACAATAACAATAAAAGTGATCAATTCATTTCCCATGCGGGTATAAGACAGTGGACCCAACTTACAAGACAAACCTTTCCCATTTAACGGATCTAACGACGCATCCGGTGAGAACCCTGGAAGCACCTGAACAAACGAGTACTAGAACACGTCATAGCTTCCTCGACCATGGTGTATGTGTGAACCACCATACAGGAAACTACTATGGGAGAGAGAAAGGAAGAAGATTCGCGAAAAAGAGGGAAGAAAGAAAGAAACAATATGAGTTGACTCCCGTATCGAAGGTAGACACTTGTTTAATGTGCTATATATTACCGTAATGGTGACTCTAAGTAGGAATTACATATGCGACGCACTCGCCACGTACCTTCACGTTAGTATCAACGACATATTTCAACGCGGAATTCGCTAAACTTGCCGGATTACGTGCCTTGCTCTCAGATAGTATCACAAATAGAGCAGTGTTCGCGACGCGACGATCATGGAATTTCGAATTCCATATCCGTCGATGAACGGTGAAATTCCATGCATTTACCTGCTATGGATTTACAATTTTTGGAGGGCGTTGCTGCTGATCTTAACCTCAAATTAATAACAATTTTGTATTTTGTACACTCCTTTTGGGAATCCAATTTACACGGTGCGGCTGAGCCAACTCTTGTTAAAATATTGTTGTACATGAGATTTTATTGATAGGTTTGATGCTTTCAAGATGATCCATTATGCTGGAGGAAGGTGTTTTGGGTTTCGATCGTGTACAAAACTACAAATTTTTCGACAAGTTAGTCTTGCACAGTACCTCTAGGAAATTATTGGGACTTTACCTTCTCTTATTAAACACCATCAGATCTGACATTTCGTCGGGATTGGACCGCATATCATTCGACCAATCCCAACAGTTTAACAATCTCTTTACTGAAAATAAAAAAAATAAAATTTGAAAAATTACTTCTAGCAAAGCACACACCACTAACTAATACAGTTGAAACATCTCTGGCGAGCCTTTGAGCAATAAAATGATTTCAGCCCTGTTTCATAAATCATATACAAATTGTTTTTTCATACACAAAGTATTATCTGATACTGCATGACATTATTCAGGAAGAGTTCTTCCACTAATATTGTGTACTTTCACATAAATCGGATGAATTACCACAAAACTGAATCTTAGAAATTTTGTATTCAATTTTTTTTCAATGTCTATTGTTAAATAAAAGAATCAAACAACTAGGTTGGGCTAACAGTTGATTGAAGTGATCTTTTCCTATGTATTTTACGTGGACAATTTGGATTTTCGTGGAAAGCAACTAGAAATCAAAATATCGGGAGAAGAGAATTGAATTTCTTCATCTCGATTTCCAAAAGGATCGAAGGTATTTTTCTGTTAAAAGAGACAGTAATTTTGAGCCAGTTCTACGCTGATTGGTAATTGATTTATCAATTTCAAAACTAGTGTCAGTTATGTTCCCACTCTAAAAGAGTTCCTGAAATATGGTGCGAAAAGGAACAGGAAGAGTATACACTTGAGGCTGGGGAGCGACTCTCTAAAAAAGTCTTTAATATTTCTATATGTCCCTATCCACCCCAGCGATCATTCGCGAAACACAAAATAGATTTCTTTCATTATTGTTTTGATAAACATTATTAATAGAATTTACTGCATAATTGTAATAATTTTTGGAAACAATATCAATTCTTGAGATACTGGATAAATTACTGTGCAATTGAGATAAACAACATAATGCTCTGATATCAATAAACTTATTCTAGAATCAAATATTAGTAATGAGCTCCAGAAATTATTTTGGACATCAATTATTATTGATTAAGATGAACGAGTGAAAGAGTATGTGAACTGAGGCATGAATTCTAGCCTAATGTGAAATCATACTTGTCGAGGGTTCAATTCCTCATACCTTAGAATTTTTTAATCCCTAATTTGTATGGTTTACTATTTTTCACATTATCATACCATTTTCATTCAAGAAGTTTGTGTGAGTACGCAAGATACGAAATAATTAATAGCGCTGTTCGGTTCTGTGGAAAAACATTTTGAATTGAACAATTCAGCAATAACGCAATTACACTCATCTCTCTAGACAAGGCCGGGATCGGGTACAACCGGTCCTGTGTGAAAAGCAATTAAAAATCCAGTTCGGACCGGATTTGAAGCGATAACCAAGCACGCTTATGTCAACACTAAGGGTCGCATGTATCCTCTGAACGCCACACGCAGAGAGTCACCAAGTAAACAACTTTAAACTACGCAGTACCACCCTGCCTGCTCGACCAATGGCCTTCAGTGTTGGCCGTCAAGACTGGCTCGAGGAGAGAGAAGCGGCCAAGCGTGAAGCCGGCCAAGTTTGAAGCGGTCTTGCCTAGAGAGATAAGTGTACTTCAACAATCGCGTGGTGCATAAGAATGATAAAGTACATTGACTCTTTGTATTTATTTATCATAATCGAGTGGCGCAGTAAGTTTTCCGTATCTCGCATTTTTAATCAATTTGAAAGTCATTTTTCTCAATCATCTATCAGTTTTCGTGCAAGTGGTTTCATGAAAATCTTATAGTGAAATAATTTTTTGTCAAGTTTCTGTTAATGGGGAAAATTTAATAAATAATCTTATTTCATTTAATGTGGACGCGGGTCAATTAGGATAAGCATTCTCTCTGACTGCATAAACTTTTTATAATCTTTTTTATGCATCTATAGAGCTCTAAAAATTCCGAGAAATACTTCCTTGTTCTTAAGGGTTTCATAGCGGCAGATAAAAACCCTTATATTATTGTAAATCAGGCGAAGTAGAGGAAGAACAATGAAGGAAAGTGAAGGAAAGGTGTTAAAGGTAAGTGAGGAGAGGATATTAGAGATGGAGAAGTGAGAAGAATAAGGGTGAGGCAGCAATGGGGGATAAGGATAAATGAAAGGGAATGGGGAGAGGAAAATGAGGAAGGTTTTGAGGAAGGTTATGAGGGATGAGGGTGAGTAGGGGGAAATCAGAGGACTGAGGGGTAGTAAGAATCAGGGTAGGAAAAAGTAGTAAGAGGACGGAAAATGGAAGGATCGGAAGTTGAGGAAAATGCTTATTGAGGGTAGGGAAGTTGCTTAAAAAAGGTTAAGAGAGGGGAGAGAATCAAGATGAATTGAAGGTAGTGGATGAAAGTAGCAAAAAATGTGAAGGATAAGAAGAGATGTAAGTGAGTAAAGGAAGTTGGGGGATTGAGAGGATGAGAGGATTAGGGTGGAAATAAGTAGTGAGGTGAGGGACAATGAAAGTATCATAACTGGAGGAAAGTGAGAAGTAAGGTTAGGGAAGTAAGAGAGGTGAAGGGAAGTGAAGGGGAAATGATTTGGATGAATGGAAGGACGTAGGGGAAATTGAGGAGAAATGACAAATGTGAGAAGGAATAAAAACGAGTAAAGAGAAGTTAGAGAACTGAAGGAAAATGAGGAGTAACGTCTGGAAAGGTAGTAAGAGAAGAAGAAATGGAAGGATTGTAAATTGAGGAGAATGGAGGGAAGGGAATGGTACCAGGGGTGGCATAATGATTGGAAGTGTGAGAAAGAGAGGAGGATATCTGAACGACTTCATTATCGACTCTATTTCTGTTCTCCTACAGTAACACCCTTCTTCGTCATCAATGAAAAGAAAACAGAATATGATTAGCTCATAAAGTTATGAGCTGAAAAAAGCTTTCCAATCGACGGCTGCAGCGTCGATCGACATGAATTTTACAGCATCTCTGATAGGGGCACGGTGCTTCTTCAATAATTGATGAAAGAGTCCAACCGCAATATGCCTACCTACCACATCTCTTTCCCTAAACTACCCTCTCCGGCACTGATAGGCAGTCTACTTGCTGCAGATCCCCATTACATTGATAGATAGGCTCACATCCCTAGCGATATATTGATATCATTTTAGCCTCAATAATTCATTCGTTCAATTTATGGATTAATTCAATGATCACTAGTTGTAGACAAATCGTAACAATCAGAACAAAGAAAAAAAGATCTTCCCAGCAGTTTCTTGAATAGCATTCAAACACTGAACAAAATTCCTAAATAAATGTGGAATATTGATTGAGAGGAAGAAAGTTTTCATTGGTGGAGAAGAAATGAGGGGTACTCTATCTTGAGAGAGTGGTTTACCAGAATATCTTGAGAATGTCGCACTTATTTTTGTAATTACCTTATTTTCTTTTCAATTACTTGTGATTGCTCTCCTTATACAGGGGTATTCACGGAAAGAGAAAAGACCTGAAATCTGTCACTCATCAATCCCCCTTCTTACCGCATCGGATAGTGAGCAGACGATAGTGAAAGGAGAAGGTACGATAAAGCGCTTAGAGGAGGAGAAGAGAACCGGAGAATTGTCTTCTCATGAACAGTCGCCCTCCACGCATCCCTATCCTTGCTTACATCTTTTACTTTCTCCATATCCATACACCTTTCCAGTTGAGAAATTTAGCTTTTTGTGTTAAAAATTTATCCTTTTCAATTGAAAATTCCACTATTTCGTTGGGAATGCTATACGTTTCGTTTCGGTAGTAAGGAATAAATGAATTATTAGCAAGAGGATAAATGGATTGAATATACCGTGATATTGATGAGTGAGACTTGGGCGGATATAAAAGATTGGAAGGGATTGAAAGAAATTCCAATGAAAGGGTACATTCGGGAGATGCAGTGAGCAAAGAAGGAGCAAGAAAAAAGGAGAGGAGTGGGCGGAATAGTATCGGGAGTGATAAAGAGTCTGTGGGTAGAGCAAGGAAGAGGGGAGGGGGAGGCGGAACAAAGGATGAAGTAATGATAACAAGAAATAGAAAAAGGCGATAAAAGGGGATAAAAAGTTATGAAGGGGTGAATGGAAGAACAATGAGAGGAGTTGGTTTTAATAGGTGGTGACTTGAATGATGGACAGAAGATCAGTAAGAAGCGGTACGGGATAAAGATGAAGAGGGATTATGAGGAACTCGAATTACAAAAGAATAGATTGGGAGGGGAGGATTAGGGGAACTTCTGAATCTGATAGGAGAGATTAGATGATTCATTTGTAAGAGCAATACAAAGGGGGACAAGGGTGGCGGAATAGCGTTAAAAGAGGAAGGATAAAACGTGATAGGCTATATTATTGCAGAAGAAATTATAAGGAAGCTTCTCGTGGAAATGGAAGTTGGCATTGAAAGAAGCTCTATGCGAGGCTCTATGCACTTCCCGATAATAGCGAAATTAAAAAAGGAAATCCCAACCATTCTACAGGAAAGGAGGATATGGAAGGAAAGTCTACATGGGACGCTGGAGTTGTAGAGAAGGGAAAGGAGTAGACGATATGATAGAAAGGATGAACGGGGTGATCGAGAAGATCAGAGAGAAGTAAGGTCCTAAAGCAGATGGGGAAGCGATGAGGAAATAATGGTGGGATGAGGAATGTAGGAAGTGCAAAGAGAAGATGAGGGCGAATGTAAGAAAATAGAGGGAGGGGTAGATTGACAGAAGGGGGTACGATAGGCAAAAACGAGAGTATAGGGGAAAGTTGAATGAGACAAGACAACAGTATAACGAAAGGTATATGGAGGAGGCATAGAGAACAGTAGGAGAAGGGAATGTATGGGAGATGATAAACTGAGAAAGAGAAAGGAGGAAAAACTAAATGAGGATATAGAAATGAGTAAGTGGACGGAGTATTTTAAAGAATTGTTAGGAGGAGAAAAAAGAATGGTTAGGTAAGGAGAGAGGAAATTGATTGGAAGCCAAGGAGAAGATAGAAATGACATACGCGGAGGAAAGTAATCGAGGCAACAGGGAGATCAAAAAGAAATAAGGCAACATAGGAGGACCTATAAAGGATGAAGCTCTAAAGTTTGAAGAGAAGGGCAAGAGAAGAGATGTGGAGAGTCGGTGAGAGTATGAAGAGGAAAAGGTTGACCTAAGGGATGGAGGAAGCGATAAGTGATTTCACTACTAAAGAAAGGCGAGGGTGATAAGATACAGAATAAAAGAAGTCTATAGATAAATGAAGTGAGAGTAGGGGGCGATGAGGGGGGCTCAAAATGAGAGGGGAGCGACAGAGAGTGAAGAAAGTTTGTGGCATTAATGAAAGGAACACAGGATGACAGGAAATAAAATTGGAGATTATAGTTAGGGATGGAGAAGAGAGCTGCAGGGAAATTATGGAATCGCAGTAGATGGTTGAAGTAGAATGGATGGATAAAGAGACTCAAAGAACTGGGGATGAATGATGAGGAGAAAGATACTCAAAAATACACACACAGTAGTGTGTAGTTAATAGCGATTAGCCGAAAAAGTGAATTTGAACGATGTACTTAAGCAAGAATAAGTAGTTTAAAGCACATGCATAACTTATTGTGGAGGAAATAAAAGCCCTTGAACACATAAAATGAAAGAGAATAAATACATACGATTTTCGCTCATAATCTCGTTTCCGTCTGTCGTATCCCTTTTTGTTAATCCACCCGTTCCTCTATTCCCTTACACACTCCTTTATTTTCTATTTACACTCCTTACATTCGTATCCCACCATCATTTTCTTACCGTTTTCCCATTTTTTTTAGTTCTATCTTCTCTGTAACCTTCTCAATCACCCTATCCATCCTTTCTATCATGTCGTCTACTCCTCCCCTTACCTCTACCTTCTCTACCTTCAAAAACATGCTTGTAAACGTACCCCTTCCTCTAATCCCTCACAGTCCTACCATTCTTCTCTCATCGTTTGCACACCTTTTTCTGATCCTACTTTCTCTCTAGTCTCCTCAATCACCCTCTTCATCCTTCCTATCATATCGCCTACTACTTCCCCTACATCTACCTTCGTATACATGCCTAATTTTAGGTATTCTAAATATTTTCCCTCATACTCTCGTTTCCGTGTATCATACTCTGTTTTGTTTATCTACCCCTTCCTCTTTTTTCTCACACTCTCTCTTATCCTCTCTTTACACTACCTACGATCTTCATCCTACCATACTTTTCTCATCATTAACTCATCTCCTTTCTCATATTTTCTCTTATGTTCCTAATCACCCCGTTCATCCTTTCTATTATATGTTCTACTCCTCCTTCTACCTCTACCTTCTCTACCTCCACATGAGTGCTTAAGTTAGGTATGTTTTTTACACAGCCCTCCAAAAAATTGATTCCCAAAGAATGAGAGAACATTCCATCAGATAATGGAATATTGAGTTTTTTTAGTATTTTCCCTCATTCTTTTTGTCAATATACCCCTTTCTAATTTTTCTCACGATTTCCCTTATTTTCTCTGTGCACTCTCTACATTCCTTATCCTACTATCCTTTTCCCATAGTTTTCCCATCTTTTTTCGGTCCTACCTTCTCTCTGGTCTTCTCAATCAACTTGTTTATCTTTTCCACCATATGGGCAACTCCTCCCCCTAGCTGTTTCTTTGTATATATGCCTAATTTGAGTAGGATTTTTACACATCTCTACTCTTGTTTTCGTCGATCTACCCCTTCCTCTATTTTCGTACACTTTCCCCAATTTTCTCCTCACACACCCTATACTCTTATCCCACCATCCTTTTCTCATCGTTTCTCCATCTCCAGATATTCCAAGATTTTTCTTTCGTGAAATATCTTCTTTGGTTTGAAAATTTTTACAATTATTGCAGATTAAATATTTCTTTTTATGGAAGAGATGACGATGCAAGACTTTTCTGACCCTAAATAATATGAAATCAACTGAAGTGAACAAATTCTTGGTGCAAAAAGGAAAAATACATAGAAATCTATTCCTCCGAATGTTGGTTGGAATATACATGATAATAATATTTTTCATCTCAATTATAAATTAAATTTTTCATGTTTTAGTTTTTTTCTTCTTAGTTCTTACTTTTTGATTCATTTCTTATTTCAATTTGTTTCAAATTTTATCATTGTTGAAATAAATTCATGATTAGTATGAGAAAAAGTAAATTCAATTCGAATTTATGAAAAGGTTTGGTCCTCGAGATATTTTTTTCCACAGATGGAAAGCCTCCACCAGATTTATTCCTTCCTCTCTGTTTCTGGTTTCATGTTAAAATAAGCTGATTTTTATGTTCGAGAGTCGCGGATGAAGCCTGTCACTTGTGCGGACTATAGGGAACACATATGTAAAGGGTGCGAAAACAGGGACGACTCCATTCAAGGCGACTCTAACAAAAAATAGGACCTTGAGATATATTTTCAATATTTCCAATTCACGACAAAATCTTCTGCAAATAACTGTATTTCGTCACCCAAAATTATTTTTTATAGATGAATCGAATGTCCAAATTATACAATGCTCAAATCGCGGAATTGTGTATCGTTTAGCTGTATATTATAAGAATATATCTACTCTAATTTTTATTTTCATTTATTCCTAATTTTTTTCTTCATTATCAAACGTTCAAGTATTCTATTGTTTATAAAAAAACGGTCCGTACAAGAATTGTTTAATCTCGGGGTGCGTAAATCTCTTGGCCGGTCCTGTTGTATATCCTCCTCAATTCTGAGAGTGAAACCATGTATTTTGTGGTTCTCGACGGGGCCCAGAAGCCTTTTCCGTCTATAGGAGAATATTCCCCATACAAAACCACATAACTATTTGTCTTTCTTCTTTTTTGCTATACTATCTCGGGAAACTTTGTACGGTATGAAAAGTGTGGAACATCGACAGCGATCGATCAAATTTTACGGTAACAGGTGTCGCGGATTTTTCCCATGACAAGTACAAGTCTTTCTACTCAGAAAATTCGCAATTCTAAGGAATATCACATCGATCATATATCGCGAAACTTATTGAACTTTGAAGGTCCCCTCAGAAGTTATGGTACCAACTTTATACTTCTGTTCTTTTTGTTCATTCCTTTTCTAGTTCATCACGTCACTCACAATTTGATGTACACTTGTAAATTTGAAAATCTTGTTATCAGTTTTCTAGACTGACGGAAAAAACAAAAAATACAGAGAAAAGGTCCATTAGTTCAATGAGGATAATTTTATATCTCCATTTTGAAAGGGATTTTATGTGATTTCAATGAATACTGTAAAGTCTTGAAGAATTTTTAGAGATTTTATGGGTTTCCGAAGGATTTTGAAATATTTCGGAGAAAATCATGGGATTTCCGAGGATTTTGGCGGATTTTTAGGAATTGAGAATGATTTTTGGGGATTATAAAGAATTCTAAGAGATTTAAAAATACGTCAAAGTATGTCAAGGAATTTTGATAGATTTTCACAGATTTGAAAGATTTCAGATTTATGGTATTGTATTTGGAAGGATTTTCAGAGAATGAAATGATTCAAGAACGATTATCGCGGATCACAGATGATGATTAGGAATTTGGAGATATTTTTTGCGCAGACTATAAGTAGTTGCATTAGATTTCGAGAGATTCCATGGGATTTCAATGAATACCGTAAGGTCTCGATGAATTTTTAGAGATTTCAAGGGTTTCGAAGCGATTTCGTGATTCCAAAGGATTTCAAAGTATTCACAGGGCTTTCAAAAGATTTTGAAACATTTCACACGAAGTCATAGGGTTACCGAGGATCCCAACTGATTCTTAGGATTTCAGAATGATTTTCGGGGATTACGAGTAATTCTAAGAGAGTTCAAAATATCAAGGTATTTTGAAGGATTTTCAGAAAATGAAATGATTCAAGAACGATTTTTGCGGATCACAGATGATGCTTAGGAATCTGAAGAAATTTTTAACCCGAACTATAAGTAGTTGAATTAGATTTCGAGAGATTTCGAGAGATTTCATGGGACTTCAATGGATACCATAAGATATCGACGAATTGTTAGATATTTTGAGGGTTTTGGAACGATTTTAATTATTCAAAAGGATTTCAATAAATACCCTGAGGTCTCGACGAATTTTTAGAGATTTTAAGGGTTTCGGAACTATTTCCGTTAATCACAAAGGATTTGAAGGGATTCCTAGGGCTTCCGAGAGTTTTTGAGATATTTTAGAGGAAATCATTTTTATCAAAAAAAAATCATAAGGATAAATTGTTTCATTTCTTACCTACTACAAGAAACCGTAATTACGGTTTTTGAGTCTTGGAAAAAAAAGTCCAAAAAAATTTTCAAAATTCCCCCCCTCTTTGATTTCTCATCCAAAATAGCTGGCTAACGAACTTGACCTTCAGTTTCTGACACTGAAAGAGTGTACCAAAGGCTAATCGAATCGACTAGTTTTTTCGAAAGTTATCGTGCTAACAGACA
>WSXT02005073.1:0-14932 GCA_011762715.2 Neuroterus valhalla | reverse complement strand
TGTTAGCACGGTGTCCTGGCGTGCGTGTGTTTCTGGGTTCTCGTAGATGATGCACATACTCCATGGTAGTTCGTTGGGGGGGGGAGGTGGCGCGTGCTCCTACGCCACTGATTTGAACGCTCGGTCATAGCTATGTCTAAATTGGTGCCGATGATATAAACTTTTCTTATTTTTCTAATTTTTCTATTTTTAATTTTTTCTGCTTTTGAGTAATTTAGGGTCCGTCCATAAACTTCCTTAGCAATTTAAGGCTGTTTTTGACCCCACGGTACTCCCTCATGTCTCCGTCAAGTCGAATTCAGTGCATTTTTAACAATGTGGTTGAATTTTCGAACAAAAAAGACGAATCTTTCCGGAGGCAGTCAAGCTTAAAATAATACTTAACCAAGGAAGATGAATTTTTAATCTAAAAGGGAAACTGTCAAACAAAACAGTTACAGTTTCGATCAGAAAATATGATGCAATCAAATACTTGATTTATAACCAAGGAATTAATCTTTGAACAAAATACTATATTTTTCGATCAATCAGTCGATCAACCTGCAAAGATTTATTATCAACAAATGATCGAAATTTCAAACCAAAGAGATCAAGGTTGAAACAAAAGTCGATTTATTTACAGTATAGTTGGCTCTTTACCCTAGACAGATAAATTTTGAACAATATTAATAAATTTTTCACCAAAACACATGAGATCTATGCCACAAAAAATGTTTTTTAAACTTATAATGGATACATTTGCAACAAAAAATGGAATACGTAGTCAAATTTTCATAGAAGTAAATCAATTTTTAACCAAATAAAAACGCAGTTTGAACAAAATACTCGCATCTTCAACACGAAAAATAATGTTTCGCCAAAAAAGAGGAATTTCAAACAATATAGATAAGTTTTCAATAAATTTGTTGCAATTTGAAGCAAAAATGACGAACTATTTACAAAGAAGTTGATTTTCAATCCAAAATGTCATTTTTTAAGAAAAGAGTTATTTTTCCATCACACCGAATAGTTGATTTTTCAAGAAGATATTTTTATTTCAACCCGAAATAATACTTTCCAACAAAAAAGTTATTTTTCAACCAAACAGTTTAATTTTCGATCGAATTGTTGAATTTAGAACCAGAAGAATTGAATTTTAGAAAAGAGTTAGTTCACAACCAAATAGTTTAGTTTTTAACTTGGATGATGCGTCCTCTTCAAAAAATACTTTTGTCAAAATATTCAATTTTTCGGTCAAAAAAGATAATTCTTCAACGAGTCATGTAATAGTTAAAGTTTAAGGAAAAAATATGAATTTCAAATAAGAAACAGTTGAATTTAACTAAGAAAGACTGATTTCTTACGTAATTGTGACAACAAAGATCGATGATTGACTAAGAAGATCAATCTTGTACTGAGGATGGATTTTCAACGGATAAATTGATTTTCAACCAACTAGATGAGTTTCCAACTAAAGAACATCAATTTCCAACCAAAATCAGAATATCCATATCTTCTCATAAAAAATCATTCTTATCCAGAAAAACAAATTTTCAATGAGATAGTTGGAATTTCACTAAAATACTTTAATTTTCAACAGAGTACATGAATTTTCGACCAAATATTTTTGGACCAGAAAAAAATATTCTTGAACCACAAAGATAAATTTCTTCTTAAGAACATAGAAATCATCGAAAAAACGCATGAATTTCTGACCAAATATTTTTGAATCAGCAAAAAGTACTTTTCAGTCAAGAAGATTAATATTCTCTCGGAAAAATACAAAAATATCAACGGAAACATGAATTTTCAACAAAAAAGTTGAATTTTAAACTGCAAAAGGATATGTTTCAAACCAAAAATAGAAAAATTTAATTTTCAATTAAAGGCTGTAAAATAACGAGGCTTCAACCTCGGAATTGACTGGCTCTATTTCCATTGATAAATACTAGGATTACATATTTCTATTGAATAATTAGTGCCTATACTCCTGTACGGAATCAAGTATGTTATCGGAGTGAAAATTTGAATGATTTCTATAGTTTGTCCTCCGTTGGCTAATTTTTGTATTCTAGTATCCTGGTATTTAGAGTTGTAATAACGCAACTCAATTTTGAGGTTAGGGCCTGGTTCCATGTAAGATTGATTTCCAACCAAAAATGTGAGGCAAAGTTAACAAAGTTGTTTCTTTTTTAACAAAATCATGAAAATTTCATCTGATCAATAGAATCCTCAACCAAACAAGAAGAATTCTGAACCAAAAATATAAGAGTAGACCTAGAAAAAATTAACTTTGAACCCAAAATATTTGAATTTTTATATCAGGTTCTATCAATTTATTCTAAACCTTACCGTTGCAGGGCAGTCTTTCGCGAAATTCTCGAACTTTGTTATAATTTTTATTGAGGAAACGTACTAAACGTTGTATAAGTTCGAAACGTTACTTCCACTGCTCCCCTTCACTCATTACCAAACGTACTTATTTTCGTAAAACACTAATTTGTTATTAGGAAATTTGTATTACGTATTAGAAATTTTTGGTTCATCATTTTTTGACTGTCTTAGTCAGTATTTTTGATAAATTAAACCAGAATTTCTTGTAAGGATAACGAGAATCATTTATTATTCAGCTTTCCGGTAGCTAAGGAATACAAAATTCTAGACAACATAACCAGATGTTCTGGTAAACTTAACCAGATGTTCTGGTAAACATGACCTGATGTTCTGATAAGCAAAACCAGATATTCTGGTGGCCATAGATTTTTGGCTCACGAAGTTCGATATCGAAATATCATTCTGATCATTCTGTTTTCTGAAACTTTCGTTAAGTCAATTTTCTTCGAGATTTTCTGTGATATTCAGTTGGATCACTCTCTCAATGCTGAAATTTCGGAACATTTAATTTTCCCGTTATTTGTTGTCTCTATAATTCACGTTTTTTGAAAACATCTGAAAACATGTCCTTAGTTTGGAAGTATTATTGTAACAAATGTAATTGGAAAATCATGAGTCTCATAAAAAGTCCAGCAAGACGACACGAGACAAAAAAAATTAAGAACCAATACGAGACATCGCTACTTCTGTTACCAGAAAGAACTGACCAGAAAATATTAACTAGAACTACTTAACTGCAATTTATAGCCATACTAGCAGACCTGGACACGCTTTGCTGTGGCTCAGTTATTAGAAGAAAAAAAATACATGAAATTGAATAGAAATCGTACTCAAAATTTTGTGTATTAACGATATACAGGTTCACAGCGCAAATATGATACAATAAATGAATGATACTCGCATGTGAATGTAAAAAACACATGTGACGTATTGTAGCTTCAAGAAATCGAAACACGACGCCATCTCTTGGCTGCTTACCTAACCTATATACTCTAAAATATTGAAGTATTGAGTAGTGTTGGAGTTTAGTAGCCTCAAACATCGTGTCACGATATTTATATGTATAGATTGACAAGAATTTCTGATTTGGATAACTAGAAGCCCATCAACCAGATGCGTCCAGTAAGATACACCACAACTTCTTTTTTAGTGTTATATTAAAAAAATCTAGAGCATATTTGTCAATCCTGATTGGGACTGTAGAGGGGCATTGAAATTGACGAGACCGTAATTTGGCGTTGGGATGAAACTTGGTTGAACCCGTTTCCAGAGGGAGGTAAGGGCTTTAACCGAATCGTGACGCTTGCGCGAGCAAATTAATATTTACCTTCCTTACCGCCACTATCCATCGGCAATGAGCTCTCACTCGCGTATTAATGGATATCCACCTTTCAACCCCCCCGCCATCGACAGACACGCAAGCCACAAACTCTGATAACCAAGTAGCAGCCAATTTCCGGTTGTGGTTCGTCAGTTGGTCTGTCTGTCTGTCCGCCTGTCGATCTGCCTACTCGACTCATAGTCGTGTTAAGCTTGAGCTGGCCTGACGCTTACGCTAATTTGCCTAACCTGACGGACGGCACGTATCATCCTCCCCCTTCGACGATCTTGATTGATTATGCAACGAATGCCTGATTGAAACAGTTTCCCCATAATGATCGACAGTCATTTACCCTCTGCATTATTCGACTGCATTCTGCTCTAATAAAACAGACGTCCATTTTATATGACAGTTTATTATTGATATTTTCTTAATATTCGTCTCATTTTTTTCGTTTGATGGTTTCGATAGATGAATTCTCGGGTGTAGTCCCGAATGGCCCTTAGGGAACGTTCATAAACCACGTGGCCCCATTTTAACTGTATTTTATACCCTCCTAGTTTCATGAGGTCCACCATAGCTTTTGTCCGAAATTTACCCCTCTCTCCCTCTACGCGATTTTTTCGAGTACCTTAAGATTTACATTGTGATTAGGAATATATAATTTATTACAAATTAATGATTTGTACATTCGACGTATAAAGTTAAATATAATGTCTATCATTACACATATCAAAGAAATATTTTATACATTAAGGACTGTATAAAATAAATCTTTACATCATCTTTATAAGGGGAATAAGGGCTACGTGGCCTGCAGTCTGTACTACCCTCCTTTCACGTAGCCTTCGAGTAGCTGTTCATCACTCTCTCCGTAGGTACTAAATGCGCCACGTGTTTTATGAACGTTCCCTTACTTCTGATTTTTTCAAAACTTCGCATTATTGTGTACTTTGAAGTGTCAATTACGAATATCATATTGGAATAAGGCAAAGCTGAAGAACGATTGAAGATTTTATGTAGGAATTTACAAATTTTAGGACCTCATCAAAATGACAATGTCCATGCCTAGCCCCTACGGAACACGTATGTATTTATTTTACCTCCAATTTTCTGACACTTCGCATACGCACGTGTTATAACAAGGTGATTACGGAAATGGTAGTGCAAATTGACCTCAATTTGATTCGTATGGCGAAAACCATGAACCCTATGACTAGTTATAGAAGAAATGTAGATCACATACCTTTCATTTTCCTCACGTCTTGTAGGGAGCGGAAATTCACTCTTGTGACTAATTATGGGATTAATGTAGTTCACATCTCTTCCTTATTCCATAGTCTTATGTGAGGGGAGGGGGCGAAAAGGCATCCCTGTGACTAGCTATGAAAATAATTTGTGTCGAATCTTGACCCTTTCCTATTGTCTTGTAAGAGGCAGGAATTCACCCTTGTAACTGGTTACAGGAACAATGCTGGTCTCGTACCTTCTTCCTTTTTCCAAGTATCGTGGCCGGCGGGAAGGCACCCTCATGACTGGTTATAGAAATATTTCGGCTTACACCAGTATGATTTTGCATTGCTTTGCGGAAGGCGGAGAGGCACCCCCTGTGACTGATCATAGGAATAATGTAGGTCACATATCTGCCCCTTCTTCCAAGTCTAGTGGAGAGCGAAATGGCACCCCTGTGAATGGTTATGAAAATAATGTGTGTCGAATCTCTACCCTTTACCATTGTCTCGTGAGAGGCAAAAATTAACCCCTGTGACTGGTTATAGGAACAATGCTGGTCGCGTACCTTCTACTTTTTCCAAGTATCGTGGACGGCGTAGAGGTACCCTCATGACTGGTTATAGAAATAATGCGGTTCACATCAGTACGATTTTTCATTATTTCGCGGAGAGCGGAAAGGCACCCCCTCTGACTGTTCATCGAAATAATGTAGGTCACATATCTGCCCCTTTTCCCCAGTCTAGTGGAGAGCGGAAATGCATCCCTATGACTAGTTATCAAAATAATGTGTGTCGAATCTCTACCCTTTCCTATTGTCTCGCGAGAGGCAGGAATTCACCTCTGTGACTGGTTATAGAAAAAATGCTGGTCACGTACCTTCTCCTTCTCCCAAGTCTCGTGGACGGCGGAGAGGCACCCTCATGACTGGTTATAGAAATAATGCGGTTCACATCAGTACGATTTTTCATTATTTTGCGGTGAGCGGAAAGGCACCCCCTGTGACTGTTCATGGAAATAATGTAGGTCACATATCTGCCCCTTTTTCCAAGTCTAGTGGAGAGCGGAAATGCACTACTATGACTAGTTATGAAAATAATGTGTGTCGTATCTCTACCCTTTTCTATTGTCTCGTGAGAGGCAGGAATTTACCCCTGTGACTGGTTATAGAAAAAATGCTGGTCACGTACCTTCTCCTTTTCATTATGACCAAATTAACATTTCTATTTCTATCTGCAAGTTGTTCGGACACGAACAGTTTTTTCTAAAATACCCTTAGACTCTTGTCTTGAAATTAACAGCATTCGGCGATGGGTCTACCAGGTCTACCTCCGTCAGTTTCATAAATAATTATCATGCAAGTTCAAGAAGTTTTGGGATTGACTGTACGTGTAGTACATCCTTAAGGTATATGCTTTCTGAAACGTGACTCGCTTGATTACTTCATATTTCGTTCCTAATTTGAAGCCCTATTTTCTACTATGAAATTATGGGGTCTTTTATTAGGGCTATCCACTCTCCCTTTAATAAGGCATAAGTTTTGTAATTAAATATGGTATCTCTAATAAGGCATACATTTTGTTAATTAAATATAGTATGATAACTAAAAAGATTATTTGCTATTTTCTCCGTTGAAAAGATTATTATATAATTCATACAATCCTCACTTCTACAAACATGCAAATTCCCTATCGGCCTTTACCAGAGTCTTTTTTTCTAATTTTATGCTGAAAAGTGAAAATAGCAATAGACCATAATTCCTGAACTTGTTTAATGTTGCAGATGAATTAACAAATAACTATTAAAAACATGAATATAACAAGAAAACAAATAACAAATTTATAGATCTTTTCCGGGTGAACAACCTTTATTTGTCAATCTTCTGTCTTAGCCTCTATCATTCTTTCAAAAATCCCCTTTTTATAGTTATTTTTCCTGATTGAAATGACAACTATATATTCTGCAAAGAAAGATTGATAACACATTTAAAGATATTTTCCTGGTTAAGAAATTGTGTCTATTCGTTTTTCCCAGAGCTTGTGTCCATTGTCCAAAAATTAAGTTTTTTCATTTTTGATATGGTTTTTTATGAATGAAGCAAAAACTACTTGTCCTATCAAAAAGTAAATATTAATAAATTTGTAGAAATTTTTTGGAGGCACAATTTTGGTTTAATTATATTTTCCTGTGCCTTGCATGGTTAGACCAAAAAATGGAATTTTCTATTTTTCATCTTTTTTGTGCGACCAAAATTTGAATTTTGGATTTTTTTCTGAAAATTCAAAAAGTTGTCAATATCATATTGTAGGCCTTCCAAAATGAAACATTCTTCACTCCTACTCTTTTACATCTAGCGTTGTTTGGCTAGAAATTCTCGTTTTTTAGTATATTTTTGAATTTTGAAAATGCCATATCTCTGACAATTTTATTTTCGTAAAAAATAATCATTAGGAAAAATCATTCCACTTATTACTTACTAAAAAAGGTCGTACTTAAGATTTTTAGGTCTTGAAAAAATGGTCCTAAAAGTTTTCAAAATGCTCCAACTTTTTGAATTTTAATCCAAAATAACTGGCCAACGAACTCGATCTCTAGTTTCTGAAACTGAAAAAGATTACCAAATGCGAATCAAATAGATTACAATTCTTAAAATGTGTCAACAGCCTCTGAAAAGTAATAAAATATAAAATTTGAAAGTTTGGAAAGGATATCAAACTACGCTTAAGAATTAAAAAAACCTCTCTTGAGCGAAAAAAGATGTTGCTTAGCTCCTTACACTTTAAAGTGTAAGATTTTCATGAATTTTTAGTAAAATATTTATTAAAGGATGTTTGGATACGAGAATATTGTCCCTTACCACCCTGATCATTCAAAAGAAGCTCTGCCTTAAGTTTTCATGATTGATTCTTCGATATAATGTTACAACTTCCTTATAAATTGCATGAAAAGTTATCTTTGAAGTGATATTTGACCACCTTGTATTATGTTATAATATACTATTACTATTGCTATTACTATGCTATTACTTTCTTTTACAAAGTCTGAAAACAGCAGGTCAAAGTTAGGGATGTACTCTACATACAGTCATTCTCAAAATTCGATGATCTTTATAATTATTTATAAAATTGATCAAAATATATATGAATAACTGCTGCGTATTTTGGAGGAAGCTTCTAAGTGTGCTTCAGAGAAAAAATTTAGGCTGAGATTGTTTATTCATCAGAAGTTACAAAATGTTTTTGTTTTTGCTTTCTCGTTAGGTTGGAGTAACAATTCTTGTCTAATCCTAATGATCAAGGCATCCTTTAATTCTCGGAAGGATTGTCTACAATTTTATTTGGGTAAGTCTTATTGGGAAAATTAATTTGGAAATCATGATTATTGTAGTTGGTTTCAACAATCAAAGTTCAAATTTCAAGTAAAAGTACCCAAATAGAATTGAAGACAATCCTTTCGAGAATTAA
Source organism: Neuroterus valhalla (assembly GCA_011762715.2). Classification (NCBI taxonomy): domain Eukaryota; kingdom Metazoa; phylum Arthropoda; class Insecta; order Hymenoptera; family Cynipidae; genus Neuroterus; species Neuroterus valhalla. Next base: position 6,544 of record WSXT02005073.1, on the reverse strand, counting down.
ATGAGGCCTTGATCATGAAGATTAGACAAGAATTGTGACTTAAACCTAACGAGAAAGCAAAAACATGTTATCCGACTCTTGAAAGAGACCCGCAGTTTTGGTCGAAACGTTGAGTTTGAGGAGTTTCTCATGAATATATGTGTTATTTTAACATATTTCTGGATGTTTAAGTTCATAATTACCGTAAGACCAAAGTTGAAAATACCAAAGAATCATGGCACCTTTCAAATTATTCAAAATTTCGTTTATGCAGGTACGTAAATGAAGATTCGTTAAAATTTTCTTTTGATTCACAATTTGAAAAATTAAAATGTAATGATCAAAATGATTGTATTAAAAAGTTTAAATGTTGAATGATAAAAACTTCGAAGCATATGTTGAACTCCGAGAATCTAGAAATAAAAAGTGCTTTAAAAATGTTTCGAATGTAAAAATCCCTGATGAAATCGCTGAATCCATAGCCTTGGGAAATAAATTTGGTGTCCCTTACAACACTCGGAAAATTCCTGTAAATAATATCGTAGAAAATATTGAAAATTCAATAAAAAATTTAAAGAATCATGAGAAAGAACTACATATTAGGATAGTAACGGAAGTGATCTCAAACCATAACAGAAATAATAAATTTAAGAATGAAAACAAAATCACAAAGAATATCTTTAATTATTAAAAGAACCACAAAGATAACTATTCGTGGAAGCTGATAAAGGCAACATTCCACTATAGAAATGATTAATATAGAAATGTCAAAACCAATTTAGTCCCAACAATTAAAAATAAATGTGATGATGTTTTTTCCAGATGAGAAGGAAAAAAAAGAGGTAAATTAATGAATCTATTGCTTTTAAATTAAAGACTCATAATAGCTTTGTGGCCAAGTTTTACGCACTTTCAAAAGTACACAAACCAGGTCTAAGCTGGAGAATAATTGTTTCTACAATTGGATCACCAACTTTTAATTCAGCAAGATACTTATCGTATATTTTAAAACCCATTTCTGGAAAAAATGATTCGTTTTTAAAAATAGTTGGTAATTAAAACAATGTTTGATAATATACTATACTTTTTGATTTAGCTCTAGACTGCATAGAGGAAAATTTGAATTCATACAGAAATTTGACAAAAATATCGAAAAATGAGATTTTACAGAAACGGTTTTTAATAACACTGCTTTTTCGTCTAATAATAAATTTTAGAAGCAACTTTCAGGATGTCCTATAGGATTTCCATTGTATCCAATAATAGTATCAAACTTGGTTATGGAAGATGTTGAAAATAGAGCACTATCGAAATTAACATTTAAACCAATTTTTTACATGCGTTACGTTGATGATATATTCAAAATAATTCCAAATAACAAAATCATCGAGATTTTAAATGTTTTCAACGTGATGAATCCATTTGATTTACACCTAAAAACGAAAAAAATTACACTTTGAGTTTCTAAGACATAGAATTTCACAAAACAGTAAATGGAAAATTAATCACAAATTGGTTTAAAAACCATCTTGGTCTGGTTGTTACTTGAATTACGAATCTCGTCATTTGTTTAACCAAAAGATTGGTTTAATAAAAGGTTTGATCGACCGTTGCGTTAAATTAAGTGATCTAAAATACAGGAAGAAAAATTTAGATCAATGGAAAGTCACCTCAAAATTGAACAAATATCTGTTACCCTTAATAGAAAATATTATTAAAGAGCGCATCAATGAAATTCACAATACCTCGATCATAGAAAAAATAAAGGGATGGTTAAATGATTCCAAAAAACTAATCCTTATGTTACTTTGCCATATATTCAAGGTCTTTCTGAAAGATTAGGGAAATCCTCAAAAAAGTTGAACATAAAACTTTCTTTTGAAAATACCAATACTTCAGAAAAATTATATAAGAATAAAAAGATTCCGACGCAAAAGAGGATATGTCAAATTTTGTATATTTGATAAAATGCAAATGCATATTTTGATGAAATGATGAGCAATGCATAGGTGAAACTGGCAGAAGGTTAAAAATTAGAATTTGTGAATAAAAGAGAGATCATAGATTCGGTAATTTAAAGACTCGCTTGTCACAGAATATGTAGGAATTCAATCATGTTTTCGATTTGGACAACATGGAAATTTTGGCCAGAGAAAATCACGATTTCCAAAGACGTATCATTGAATCAATTTTTATTAACAAATTTATCGAAACTTCAATAAACTTGAAAACTGACATCGTAAATATAAAACAAATTTATCAGAGCGTTATGCATTAAAAATTAGGAATCCTATTGCCTTCATAACTACGTGTTTCATAACAGTTAGTCTTGTATCGTCCGTCTGTGGACGCTTGTACTGAATCATGTAAAATTTTCACAGATTATTGAAGCCTTTCTATCATTTTCGAGGCTTCAATTTGTGGGAAAAATAACATAAAAATTTTGTTTGGAACTGTTCTAAATGACTTCAATTTTTTGAAAAACTACATGTTTAACTTTTAACTCAGGTATGTTAACGAAATCGAATTATATTTAGAAAATTACTACCTCTGTTATCGTGAATGATGTGAACTTTTTACATTTATTATTATTATTATTATTATTGAAGCTTTGCTTCTTTTGGGAGGGTATATACTCCGAGCGAGGCCAGCTTACTGCGAAAAACGGGAACACACCGTTTGCGTCACGTTTAATGCGACTGAAAATGTTTATAACATGGAATGAACACAGCTCTTTCTTTCTCTTTTAAATATCTTTTAAATTTCTTTTCTCTACTGCATTATAGACATGTTATCCGACTCTTGAAAAAGACCCGCAGTTGTGGTCGAAACGCTGAGTTTGAGGAGTTTTTCATGAATAACTATGTTATTTTGACATATTTCTGGATATTTTAATTTATTAATGAGTGTAAGACCAAAGGTCACAGAGATTTTGCGTAAATATTCACTAAAGACATTGGGTCAAGATCTGGTAAATACACTCCATCCAGTACAACTCACACTCGAGTACAACCGTGCCAAGTGTTGCTCAACTTTCGTGATCGGATGAGAATCCTAAAAAAATTTCACGTTTTCAAACGGACTCATGCATTTGTATTTTATTAAAGAATTCCATCTTATCAATCACTGCATATCTCAATTAGATGTTTGGTTTCTCTTAACAACAAAGCAGCAGAAGTGCTTCCAATTCGGAGCATTATTTAGTAAAGTATAAGGAGTTAGTTCTGTGTATATATTGAGGCTATTTTTCCTTTTACCTTTTGTTTTTGTAAGAGCTAAAAAGTGCTGATACAAGAAGTTTGACACGTAAAGGTGCCTATCCTACAAAGTACATACATGAGTTTGCGTGACGCCCACCATCGGGTCGTTGATTGTTTGAACAAAGCACTGGGATGAGCACCTGCCCGCGTTACCACTTGACGTGACGCCAACCATTACGTTAGAACCACTTAATTATAATATCGCCTGGAATTAAACTGTGCTTGGCGCGAGCTCGTACTTGTACTGCAATTATTGCCGACTCTCGTTATTGCTCGTAAAACGAGACTAGATTATGCTATATCTCTCCGCTATGCCTTCGACACGATTTCTCCCAAGCAGTGCTTTCAAGCCAATTTTAATCACGACCAATAAAACGCGAATTTCACGCTCATAGGGGAGATTTACCAGATTTACTTCCCAGAAACTTCATTCATTTTATGACGGAAGCTCACAAGAAAAAGTTTTTTTGACTGTTCAGAAACTACGTCAGGCTATTTAGGACACTTTTTTTTGGCACTCCTCTTTACCGGCTAAAATAACCACAAAAAACTTGCAACACTTTGTCCACAGGAAAAGAGTATATTGTTTGCGCAGATTTTAGAAATTGTGCAACGGTTTGTGAAGCCGAGCTTTGGTTATTTCTTTGGTGATAGTATTATCAGAAATTTTGAAAAGTTTTTTATTTGTCAGGTTAGCTTTATAACGAATCTTACTCGATATAAGACCACAGTTAAATGCATAATGAGTTTGATTTTGAGTTATCAAAGTTGGGGTTTGGCTTTAAAAAAACTCAGAATGTGAGGTGGTGTGAAGTATATTCTCCATCAGGTTGCTGGAATAATGATTTTGTAAACTGGATTCCTTTTAAATTGATGCCGCTAGATGGTCTAAAATTTTTTTAGGAAATGTATGTCATACTCTTTGATAATATGTTGCAAATACAGTTTATATAGTTGGACTGCCAAGCCACGCTTGACCCTCCCTAATGCTCTCAAAGCAGGAAAAATGGAGTATTTTTTTAGAAAAATATGGAAATCATAAGAGAATAAATTCTTTCATGCAAAACCGATCTTTTCCATTGACCTTTGGCGAGGTGCCAAATCATTTTTTAATTTCTCGCGTAAGTATCTCGCGGATCTCGATATACTATGTCTTGATTGGCTTACTGCCTAATCATTGATAAATAATTCAAATAAAAAGTACAGTGAAGTACGACATTGTATTTTTGACTTAGGGTGATTTAAATTTGTCAAATTTCTACTTTCTTCTTGGTGAATATGCTAAATAGCAAAATAATAAGTAAGGGGTGATCACGGTGCAAATTATTATGAATTCAAGGTACATGTTTTGTAAAAATTGATATATTTATATATATTCACAGTTATGTCACTTGAAATTTCATGGGTGGTCTATACCTATATACATAGACGCTCTTATCAACATATGTACTACGGCATCAAGAGAATTTCCGTACTTGAATCAACTATTCGCGGTTAGTCAAGATTGTATGGTTGTTTTAACTAGAAATTGAGTTGATTTTACAAAATGTTTAATTGATTCTACACTGGAGTAGATAGTACACGGAGTTACTAAATAAGTTGGTCAAATCGACTTACTTATTTAGTTAGTTTTTGTCGGCATCTCAACCGAAAATCTGATCAATCTGACTAGGTCGGTAGTAAAATCTGACTGAACTGGTAATAAGTACCCTTACTAAACTGGATAGCCTTTCTGACTAAATCAAATGGTTGATACAGATATCAATTATATATTTAGGCGAAATTAAGTTTATCTGACCTTACATCCTTCCCAGTGTGGGAATTTTAAAACGTGTAATTTGTTTACGGAATTTCTCGTGAGACAAACCAGGCTAGGTATGAATCTAAGGCTAGAGTTACAAAAAATTTCGTAACTCTAGCCCTGGAAGAGCTGGAAGGGAAATTGTCTTACCAGGGTGGCAACTTGACCGGGAAACCGGAAAAGACTAAGAAATGACTGGGAATTTTACTGACCAGAAAACACCGGTAAATGACCGGGAAAAACCGAGGAATGGCTGGGAATTTACTTGATTCAACGTAGAGTATTGAAACTTCTAAAGGAAAATAGGAGAAATGACCGGTTTCCTTTTTAGATAAATTTAAAAGATATCTTATTATTTGATGTAAAGAATGTAACGTTCCTTCAATCTGATTCTCAAAATATTTATACACATCTATACTTCATGAGAGGATGATTTTTTTCCATTATAACAAAAACTTTTTGCAAATTGGTTGCTCTGTGAGATTTTTTCAGCTGACTCAGCTTTGATTATCGAATTGATAATAGCCCAAACATACAGGAAGAATTGTTGTTTAAATTAAAAGAAAATAGTTTATTGACGCCCACGAGGTAAACATACTATTTTCTTTCACACCCGCCCGAAAAACACGATTTTGGAGGCTTGGTGGGAAACAGCGAAAATGATCGATTCCACGAGCGTTTGATGCACCACCGACTTGTAATTGTCAATTGTTCATTGCATGTTGTCATATACTCCGGATGACTGGCAGTATTTCGTTATTGATGTGGTTATGTAAACAAGTGTGAATATATCTGCAGCAGATCGCCATTTCTGCGCTCTAAGTTCGTAGTAATGAAACAAACGAAACATACGAGAGTGCAGAATCAACATTTTCTTTGACATTCAAATCGATTTCAACCTCGAACTGACATGTAAATGATACCTTTACCGAACTTTACGGTCACAAGTGCGGAAAAGTACAATTTTCCACACGGACTCATCAACGATCTTGGAATCGATCATTTTCGCTGTTTTCCACCAAGCCTCCAAAATCGTGTTTTCCGGGCGGGTGTGAAAGAAAATGTATTTATCACGTTTTATCTGCTCTTCTTCATATGTCTGACTTAGAACAGTGAATTTTAGAAAATAACTACAGTCTTTATTCAAGGGCACACGGAGAAAAATGGATGGTCAACCTGAACATCTAGAGTGTAATATTGACCATATTTCACGTTAAACTATGGGACAGCCCTCTAGATGGTGTAGCGCACGATCCGTGGAGTGTCATAAACTGAAGGTTAGCTTCACAATCCTAGAGTGTGAAGTTGACTATCCTGGAGTGAACACTTGATTATCCCAAGAGAGTTAAATCTATCCTGTTTAGATACTCAGAATGATTATCTCTGATGGTCAAAACAACTATATCTCTGAATTATCTTTATTAGCTTTATCTTAGAAATAAATTCAGCAGCTGATCCTGATGACATTATATTGTGGATATTTCCTGCAAATGAAAAGTTGAAG
>WSXT02005062.1:3235-14932 GCA_011762715.2 Neuroterus valhalla | reverse complement strand
ATTGGTACTTTTTACACCATCAACAATTTTTTGTCAATATATCCATCAATTATAGATAGCGATGATTGTATATTCTAATCATCAACAAATAATACTATTTTCGAGGATTGTCATCTTCAAGAATGACAATCTTGTAGTTGTATTAATTTGATTTGCAGCAGGTTGATACTTAGTTGATTTGAATGATCAAGATTTGGCATCAAGATTTAGGATTAAGATTTGGGATTAAGATTAGGGATCAAGATTTCGTATTTGGATTATTATAAATGAAGAGTTCACTTTGACATTCAATAGATGCAGCATCGCTTTTGTCATGAGTTATAGATTATGTCTCATCACATCATTATCATCAACGTGTAACATCATTGCCAGATTATTTTATTGTTATGAATAGGTAATCTACTATCACTGTCTGGCAAGGATAATCAACTTTGATACTATTTGCACATCTTCAGAAAGAATCATGGAGATAAATCATCCACATAAATCATCAACATAAATCATCAACACAATCATAAATCATCAGCAATATCCCAAAGACATGACATCATATTTACATGTTATCATTATCAATAACATCTCATCATCATTTCAATTGTTACTTTTTACACCATCAACAATTTTTTGTCAATATAATTATCAAATATAGATAGCAATGATTGTATCTTTTCATCATCAACAAACAATACTGTTTTCAAGGAATACTTATCATAGATCATCAACTGACAGAAAATCCCGGGGTATTGCTCCAATCTTGAAGTTGGATTAATTTGATTTCCAGCAGGTTAATACTTTGTTGATTGGAATGATCCAGATTGGGGATCAAGATTCAGGATTCGGATTTGGGATCATAATTTTGTATTAGGATTAAAAAATACCAGTTGACATTGACATTCAATAGATGCATCATCGCCTGGGTCATGTATCATGATCATGTCGCATCGCATCGTTTTCATCAACGCGTAACATCATTGCCAGATGATTTTATTGTTATGAATAGAATATCATCATCAGTCAAGAATCACAAATCTCATTGCTATTTGCACATCATCAGAAAGGATCATCGCGATTAATCATCAACACAAATCATCACCATAATCATAAATCATCAACAATAGCGCAACGACACACCACCATCTTCACATGATATTATTATCAATAACATCTCATCATCATATCAATTGGTACTTGGTACACCATTCACAATCTTTTGTCAATAGACCGCTATGATTATATCCTTCTATCATCAACAAATATTACTGTTTTCAAATAATACTTATCATTGATCATCAACTGACAGGAACTTCTGGGGCTTTGCTCCAATCTCGAAGTTAGATTGATTTGATGTGCAGCAGGTGAATACTCAGTTGATAAGAAAGATCATGTCTCATCACATCCATTTTATCAACGTGTAACATCATTTCCAGATAATTTATTTTTCATGCATAGATAATCATTATTATAAACACATGGCATCAACTCAAGATAATATCACCGTCAGTCAATAATTACCAGCTCTAATGATATTTGCACATCTTGAAAAAGAATCATTGCGATAAATCATCAACATAATCATAAATCATCAGCAATATCATAACCACATCGCACCATCTTTACATGATGTTATTATCAATAACATCATGTCATCATACCAATTGTAACTTGTTACACCATCCACAATCTTTTGTCAATATAATTATCAATCATATATCACTATGATTATATCCTTCCATCATCAACAAATAATTGATCATCATCATATTCATGATCATGTCTCATCACATCGTTTCAATTAACGTGTTACATCATTTCCAGATAATTTTATTGTCATAGATAGACAATGATCATTATCAACTCATGACATCAACTCAAGATAATATCACCATCATTCATGAATCACCAGCTTTTAATAGTATTTCCACATTTTCAGATATAATCATCGACTTAATCATAAAAAATCATACATATAAATCATCAACATAATCATAAATTATCAGCATAATCATAAATCATCAACAGTATCATAACGACATCAACTCAAAATAATATCATAAATCATCAGCAATATCATTCCGACATACCGCCATCTTTACCTGATATCATTATCAACAACATCTCATCATCATGTCAACTGTAACTTGTTACACCATCCAAAATCTTTTGCCGAAATAGTTATCAATCATAGATCGTTTTAATTATATCTTTCCTTCATCAGCAAATAAGGCTATCGGATAAAATTGATTATAGATCATCAACTGAAAGAAGATTCTCAGGTTTTCCTCTAATCTTCAAGTTCGATTAATTTGATTTGCAGCAGATAGATGCATCATCGCCTTAGTCATGTCTCATCACATCGTTTTCATCATCGTGTAACATTTTTTGAGATCATTTTATTGTCATGAATAGATAATCAGTCAAGAATAACCAACTTTTATAATATATGTTTACATGATATCATTATCAATAACATCTCATCATCATATTGATTGTAACTTGTTACACCATCCACTATCATTTGTCAATGTTATTATCTATTGTGGATGACTATGATCATATCTTTTCATCTTCGAAAAATAATGCTTTTTTCAGATTAGGCTTATCATAGATCATCAGCTGGTATAAATTCAGGAGTTTTGCTCCAATCTTGTTGCTGGAATAATTTGAATTTCAGCAGATTAATGCTTAGTTGATTAAGAAGATCGAGATTTGGGATCAATATTTGGGATCAACATTATGGATAAAGATTTGGTATTTGAATTATCAATGACGAGTTAACATTGACATTCAATAGATGCATCATCGACTTGGTCATAAATCATAGATCATATCTGATCACATCGTTTTCATCAACATGTATCATCAATTGCAGATAATTTCATTGTCGTGAATTGATAATCATTGTAATAAACACACGACATCAACTCAAGATAATATCACCGTCAGTCATAAATTACCGACTTCCAATACTTTTTCCACATCTTCAGATAGAATTATCAACATAATCATAAATCATCAGCATAGTCATAAATCATTAACAATATCATTCCGACATACCACCACCTTTACACGATATCATTATCAACAACATCTCATCATCATATCAACTGTAAATTGTTACACTATACAAAATCTTTTGCCGCTTAGTTATCAATCATAGATCGTTATGATATTTGATGGTGACAATCGACATTGACATAGTTGAAACATAAGATTCTTTCAGTGGTTTTCCTCCTAACAAATTATGAGTCATGGATCATCTTGTCTTATCACGTCGTTTTTATCACTGTACAACATCATTTCTAGGATGTCATCTTCAAGCACGGATAATCATCATTATGAACACATAATTTCATTTGCAGCTCACAACACCATTAATAATAGATCATCCACTTAAAATACACATCACATGTCTTCAAATAGAATCATCAACAATAATTAATCAGCAGCATCATGTGAAACGCATAAAACTATCTTCACCTAATATTCTTATCAATTACATCTCAACACCATCCCATCGTTAACATTTACCACCATCCAATATCATTCGTCTATATCATTATATGTTATGGATGACTATGATCATACCCTTCTTTAATCAACAAATAAGACCATTTTCTGGAGAAATTTATCATAGACATAGGTCATCAAGTGACAGGAAATTCTGGGGTTTAGCTTAAATCTTAAACATAACATGTCAGCAGCACCATCATAAACACGTAACACTATCTTTACGAAATATCCTTAATAATTACATTGTGTTATCACATTATCATTAACCTATGACACTTCCCAGAAACTTTTTTTTATATCATTATCGATTATGAATCACTACGATTATATCTTCAGATCATCAACACACAACACCATTTTTAGAGAAGATCATTCAAATAACATGAAAAAAATTTTTACATTTTTTTTACGGAAAATATTCAATCCCAATTCTCAATTCGTCTTAATCCTATCTTTGGGTTGGATAAGACTGATTTGCAGCAGACTGATACTCAATTGATTCGAATGATCCAGATTTGGTATATCATGATTGACAAGTTGACACTGCCATGATTTTTAGGAATATTTTCATGTCTTTGGATCCAAATATCAATAATAATGGATCATATTAATATTAGTATCATTATTAGCATCATCATTAACTTTTAACATCATTCACGATCTTTTGACAATATCAATGTCGATCATATATCACTGTAATCAAATCCTTCCATCATCAACACATAACACCATTTTTGAAGAAGATCATGGAATTTCAACTAAAAATAAAATCTTGGGGTATTACTATCATCTTGGAGTTGGAAGACATTGATTTTTTGTAGATACTTAGTTCAATAAAACGACTTAGAATTAGCAAGAAAATTATCATTTACAATCATCATTGAAAATTTTACGGGGACAATCAACATGAATATATAATAGATGTTACGAATGACGAACGTATACATTAATATCTTATCCAATTCTATTCGAGTCTTATATGCATTTTAAAAACATCAAATTTTCACACTGGTTTTTCATCGTAATGATCGTGGATCATAGGTCATCATGTGTTATTACATCGTTATCGTCAACGCGTAACATCATTAAGAAGATATCATAACCAAGCGCAAATAATGATCATTACACACACATGACATCATCTTCAGAAATATTATAATCGATCATAGATAATCAGCTACTCTTTCATCTTAAAAGAGAAGTATTTCCAATTATGAATCAGCAGCATCATAATAAACAGATAACATCATCTTCACATAATATCCCTATCAATTACATCCCATCATCATAACATCGTTAACTTACTAGACCATCCACAATCTTTTGCCAATATCATAATCAAGCATAGATTGATCATATCTTTCCACTAGGATCATATCCTTCAAGAATCAACATATAACGCCATTTTCTGAAAAAAATCAATCAAAGAACATCAACTCATAGGCAGTCCTGAGGTCTCGTTTCCATCTTAGAGATAGATCAAAGTGATTCGCTGATACACACTGGATTTGAATGATTCAGATTTGGTATCTGATGATTTGTGAGTAAACATTAACATTTGATACATGCCACCAATGTTAAATTATTATACAATCATATTGTGTGAAGGATGGATAATGATCATTATAAACTGATTCAATCATGCTCATATTATCATATTTAATGACAATATCACCATCAATCGTAGACCATGAGCTTAGAATACTATTTTCTCATCTTCAGATAGAAATATAAGCAATAATAGATCAGCAGATCATAGATTACCATGATAGATGATAGATTACCATGATATCATAGGATATCATATCCTAGGATCATAAACAGCCCATTTTTGGTGGAAATTTGATCAATTTTTGATATCTTATGATTTACTTTCCTCAGAACATCACATCTTCAGATAATATGATCATTCATTATAGAATACCATCGTCACTGGCATCATCAGTTCAAAAGTATTATCGGAACTCCTGTTAATTTTTAGGATCGTAAAATTCGACTGGTAGATTTTTTTATGAGTTTGTATAGTACAAAAAGAAAACAGTTTGGCGAATTTAACAAAATTACTGTTGGTTCAACCATAGAATATGGTTATCATATGTTAAGCAAAATGTTTGGTTGAACCAAACATATTTCTTGTCTCTTTTAACCAATTTTATGGTTGATATAGTATTACAATTTTCCGAAAGGATTATCGAACTACGTCATTATGATTCCCTAGTGGAAATATATTTCAACCACGCTTCCTAATTTTCCTTGATTTAATTAAATGTTTTAATTAATTTTCCCAAATTTCAAAAAATTATGAAAATTTCAGGCCCAAATGATCATTTATTATTACAGAAACATCTCTAATATTGACAATCTATAAATTTTTAAAATTTGATGATAATTAAATCTATTGATGAAAATAAATGAATCTTATGCAGATTTAGGTTGAATGAAAGTGGCATATTTACGTGCCACTTCGATGGCGGAAACAGGTATCCCATTATCGTGATATAACGTTGAACTTATATTTTCCTGCATTTTCGCTCGGAAAAGTGTACAAAACTCTAATTATGTACTGCTGAAAGCTTCAAAAGCTTTCCGGCACAAGATGACTTTTTATACAATTTGTATGTCTAAAGAAGAGTATATGTCTTTTTATTTTTCCTTCTAAATTTGAAAAAATACAATTTGAATAGAATCAGGAACGTGTTTGCGATTTTTATTCATAAACAGTTATGTTTTAACTATAAAATTTATGAGAATCTACATTGTTTGTAGATCTTCCTTAAAACTATGAAATTTTTCCTGAAAATAAGAAGGAAAAAATGGCATTATTGAAATTTATTGAAAACTTTTTCAACAATCTGTTACGGAATTATGCATAAATTTGAATAATAATATATGAACATAGAAACAATAATTCCTTGCATGGTTTGTTGAAAACTATGGAATTTTGTTAGAAAAAAGAGACGGAAATATGGTATTATAAATATGTATTGAACGTTCGATCTACAATCTGCTACAGATTAAATTTATGGATAAATATTTAAATATATAAAAATAAAAACATCATGTTTTTTTTTTTTTTTTTTTTTTTGGATAAAAACTATGAAATTTCGTCAAAAAAAACCGAATCACGACAATTCTAACATTTCTTGAACGTTTCATTCATGATTTGTCACGTAATTATGCAAAAATATGAATAAATAGATATGGGAACATCAATTCCTCTTATGATTTACTCAAAATTATGAAATTTTTTCAAAAACGAGTACCGCAAATATGACTGCTTCAACTTTTTTCGAACATTTTATTTACAATCTCCTACGGGTTTATGCATAAATCAATGGCACCACGGCAAAACCATAAAAGTCCACCGGGACAAATTTTTCAGGAGATGGAAAAAACCTTCTCAAAAAGCGAATTTTTGGAAGAAAAAAAGGAGAATGGACATTCGAGATTGGATGGAGCTCTACAGATCTCAATAAACAGAATTTTGAAAAAGTTATCACTTTTCGAGATAAATAACCTCCAAAATCGACTGCGGTCAAAACCGTGTAACCATTCAAATTTTTTCTTCTTTTTTTAGACCCAGGTTAACATAAAACGTATGTTTAAATTTTTAAAAACATTTTCCGAGATAAAAAGAATGTTCGTGAAAATCGAGAACGAAATATCGACTATTTTAATTTGATAAGTGCGAGTTCTCTTTTGTGGAAGCTTCTGCGGCTCTAACGAATACATTCTCATCGCGTGTCTCGTGCTGCGCACTCGATCACAGTTTTTTTAAAGCGGTAGAGAAGTTTTGTTGCCTAATTTTTTTTAACAAATTGTGTAGTTTTTCTAGAAATTCAATTCTCAATTTTATTTTCTTCGATTGAAACACAAACTACGCGTCCAATGGAAAAAATTATAACAAATTTACCGATATTTTTTTGGGGTGATCAAACTTTTCTCTATCAACCTCCAGTGTTAGCCTTAGTCATTTTTTCAAAAATTTTATTATTACTTTTTCATAGTTATTTTTTCCGATTGAAATGAAAACTACAAATCCTGTTAAAGAAGGTAATAACACATTTAAAGATATTTTCCTGGTAAAGAACTTGCGTTTATTTGATTATTCCTAAGCTTGTGTCAATTGTCCAAAAGTCCATTTTTTATTTTTTATATGCTTTTTTATGAATGGAGCAAAAACTACTTGTCCTGTAAAAAAGTTATTTGACAATTTTGTTTTTATCAAAAAAAAAGAAAAAAATTATGATGGTAAATTGTTTCACTCTCCACCTACTACAAGAAACCGTACTTGAAATTTCTGATTCTTGGAAAAAAAGCCAAAAAAAATTTTTCAAAATGCTCCCCCTCTTTCATTTTTGATCCAAAATAGCTGGTCAACGAACTTAACTTGTCTTTTTGGTCCTTCAAAACGGGTGCTAAAGAACGATCAAATATGATCATTCCTTCAAGAGTTATCGAGTTCAAAAATTATTTTTCATTATTTTTTGTGCTGTCAAAACGGGAATTTCCGAATTTTTGGAGAAAATCCAAAAAGTCTTATTCACGATCTTATAGGGCTACCGAAAAGAAACATTTTTTTCTTCGACTTCCTTTTCAATCTTGCGTTATTTGGCTAAAAATTCTCATTTTCTTTTATATTTTTGAATTTTGAAAATACCATAACTCTGACATTTTTGTTTTTATAAAAAAAAATAATCAAGATAAATTGTTTCATTTTTCACCTCATACAAGAAACCGTACTTACGGCTTCTAAGTCTTGAAAAAAGGCCAAAAAAATGTTCAAAATGCTCCCCCTCTTTGATTTTTCATCTTAAATAGCTGGTTAATGAACTCGTCCTTTCTTTTCCGGTTTTAAAAAAGTGTGCCGAAGCACAATCCAATATGATAATTCTTTCGAAAGTTATTGTGTATACAGACGACGATGACGATGACAAAAACGACGACAACAACGACGACGACGACAACCACGACGACGAAGACGACAACGACGACAATAAAGACGAAGACGACGACAGCGACAACGACGACGACAACAACGACGACATCGACGACGACAACAACGACGATGACAATGACGACGACGACAACGACGACGATGACAACGACGACACCGACGATGACGACAAAAATAACAACGACGACGACAGTGACAACAACGACAACAGCGAGGACGACGACGACAACAACGACGACGACATCGACAACAACGACGAAGACATCGACAACAACGACGGCAACAACAGCGACGACGACGACAGCTACGACGACGATGACGAAGACAACGTTGACGACAACAAAGACGACGACGACAACAACGACGACAACATCGACAACAACGACGGCAACGGCAACAACGACGACGACAGCGACGACTATATTGACAGCGACGACGACGACAACGACATCGACGACAACGACATCGACAACAGTGGCGAAAACAACAGCGACGACGACGACGACGACAACAACGACGACAACGACGACGACAACGACATCGACAACAGCGACGACAACAACAGCGACGACGACGACAACAACAACAACGACGACAACAACAACGACGACGACAACGACATCGACAACAGCGACGACAACAACAGCGACGACCACGACGACGACGATGACAGCGACGACGACGACAACAACGACACCAACGATGACGACGACAACGACGGCACCAACGATGACGACGAAAACCACAACCATGACAGTGACAACGACATCGACAACAACGACGACAACAACAGCGACGACAACGACGACGACGACGACGAGAACAACGAGAACGACATCGACAACAGCGACGACAACAACAGCGATGACGACGACGACGACGATGACAGCGACGACGACGACAACAACGACACCAATGATGACGACGACAACCACAACCACGACAGTGTCAACGACATCGACAACAACGACGACAACAACAGCGACGACAACGACGACGACGACGACGACGACGACGAGAACAACGAGAACGACATCGACAACAGCGACGACAACAACAGCGACGACAACAACAGCGATGACGACGACGACGACGACGATGACAGCGACGACGACGACAACAACGACACCAACGATGACGACGACAACCACAACCACGACAGTGTCAACGACATCGACAACAACGACGACAACAACAGCGACGACAACGACGACGACGACGACGACGACGACGAGAACAACGAGAACGACATCGACAACAGCGACGACAACAACAGCGACGACAACAACAGCGACGACAACGACGACGACGACGACGACAACTACGGCGACGACAACGATGACGACGACAACCACAACCACGACAGTGACAACGGCATCGACAACAACGACGACGACAACAACGACGACGACGACGATGAGAATAACGACAAAGACATCGACAACAGCGACGACAACGATGAAGACGACGACTACGGCGACGACAACGATGTCGACGACGTTAACAAGGGCGACGACAACGACGACGCCAACGATGAGGACGACAACCACAGCCACGACAGTGACAACGACATCGACAACAACGACGATAACAACAGCGACGACGACGACGACATCGACAACAACGGCGACAGCAACAACGACGATGACGACGAGAACAAAGACAACGACATCGACAACAGCGACGACAACGTGGGCGACAACTACGGCGACGACAACGATGACGACGACGTTTACAACGGCGACGACAACGACGACACCAACGATGACGACGACAGCCACAACCACGACAGTGACAACAACAGCGACGACGACGACGACGACGACGACTACAACGACGACGACGACGACGACAGCAACGACGACGACAACAGACAGACAGACACCAACGTAAAAACTACTTTTTCGGGATCAGGAGGTCTCGAAACGTGGAGATTTCATTAATTCCGCGAAAGTCAATTTTCAAATAAAAACAATACCTTCTCGTTTTGATGAGAATGTGAAAATGTAATCAACAACAAAAAGATAATAGTTTTCTATGAACAGCTTTGGTGTCTCTAGAAGGCCCAGGCACATTTACTGCATCTGGCATGATCATTTTCCGCTTTAAATTGCTCTTGCAAAATGTTGAACAAATCGAACGGCATTACGTGAATCAACGCGACTAAGCAGACTACGTTAAAGACGAATGCGCATGAGTGTCGCGCAAGTGTGCCCATGGCACTTGCGCGGTTATGGAAAACCACGAATTTTAAAACCCCCCTTCTGGTTTGAAGTTTGATGTATCCTTTCACGACAATGCGCGGTAGAATGTTTGAGAATTGTTTAGCCATTAAAATTTGTTTAAAAAATGGCGCTTACACGGTTATGCCGTGGAACCCTTCAAATATAGAAATAATTATATACAAATATAAAATCATTAATTGCTTTTACGATTCATTAAAAACCATGAAACTTTGTTTAAAAAAACAGAAACATCGAATTCGTCCACAGTTGATTGAAAACTATGAAATTTTGTCATAAAAACAAGATCATGGTAATTCTAACATGGGTTGAACGTTTTATTTATGATCTGCTACTGAATCATGCAAAAATATGAATAAATAAATATAGAAACATGAATTCCTTGTATGATTTACTCAAAATTATGACATTTTTACAGAAACAAGAACCGAAAATATGGAAACATTACCTTTTTTTAACGTTTTTTTGACAATCTGCGACGGATTCATGCATAAATATAAAAATAATCATATACAAATATGAAATCATCAATATCTTCTACAGTTCATTAAAACTATGAAACTTTGTTTAAAAAAGCAAAAAGATGCCAATCAAAACAAGTATAAAACGTTTCATTTACAACCTGCTACAGATCCATGCATAAATACGAATATAAATATCGACAAATATGAAATCATCAATTTCTTTTACGGTTTATTGAAAACTATGATACTTTGTTCAAAAAAACAAAAACATAGAAATAATAGCAAGTATTGAACGTTCATTTACAATCTGCTACAGATTCATGCATAAATATTAAAATATGATAATATGAAAACATCAATTTCTTGTATGTTCACCTCAAAATCATGAAATTTTTTCCAAAATAAGGACTGGAATTATGACAACATTAACTTTTCTCGAACGTTTTATTTACAACCTGCTACAGATCCATGCATAAATACGAATATAAATATCGACAAATATGAAATCATCAATTTCTTTTAC
>WSXT02005051.1:0-14933 GCA_011762715.2 Neuroterus valhalla | reverse complement strand
ATCACATAAAATCACTTATAATTGACTTTGCTGACTTCATTTTTACACTCTCATCAGAGAAGGTATTAGATTTGTGTAAAATTTGACCCCCCTCGTTTTTCTCAAATGTCTACGTTTTGAGACCCCCTGAAACTTTCGAAACCTTTCGAAAAAAAAAACATTATGAAAAACTTGGGCAACGAAACTTCTCTACTTCGGACAAATTTTGATCGAGTGCGCAGCACGAGACAAGAATGTATCCGTTAAAGCCGGAGAAGCTATAAAAAAAGAGAAGCCCTGTATGCAAATGTAGGGAAGTACAAGGACCAAGCGCGGAACTCGAGGTGAGCCTATCATTGAGCGCAAAGCGCGAGATCCGACAGACGCGCGCTCATACTAGCGAGTGAAGCGAGACGCGCGCGATGAGAATGTACCCGCGCGGCGGGCAGATTTTTTGACATTAGATTTGTCTGTCAAAAATATATAGCAAAAGTATGCATATTGAGATATTAATAATTTTTTTCCAATTTGTATTTTTGATAAATGAAATTTATTATTTTAATATATTTACACTGTCGAGTCATCATGATCAATATTAACCATCTTTTTATAAATATTTATCACATAATTTTTTCTATCAATAATTTTTTTATTACAAATTTCTTTTTATAGGGACGCGTGGCGGTCTCGGGTAGATGAGGCAATGAACTTTCGAGTTCCAAATGCTGATAAATAATAATAATATTGATATTTTCATAATAAAAAATTAGGTAAATTACTGTATCTTGATTGTGTACAACAGAATTACACTGCAAACTCGATCTCATTCCGATTTCGGGCTTGGGTATCGACGGCCTTGGAACGAGATTGAGTGAGCAGAAAATGAATATTTCTATTTTCCATTTTTTTTTTGTGCGACCAAAACTTGAATCTTAGATTCTTTGAAAAAACTCAAGAAGTTGTTGAGATCAGCCTGGAGGGCTCCCAAAAGGAAACATTTTTTTCTTCAACCTTTTTTTATACCTGGCGTTGTTTGGCTGAAAATTCTCATTTTCGTTCATATTTTTGAATTTTGAAAATGCCAAAACTCAGACAATTTTGTTTTTATCAATCATCAATCACTTTTTACCAAAATGGCACTTTGAGAGCCCTTAGCATTACAACTTCCCGAAAAAGAGTTGTTTTCGGGCACACCCTACAGTGCGCGGGCTCGGCGTTGCCGAAGATTGAGCCCAATTCGTGATCGCACGGCTGCTGGTTGTCGGTATCGGCTGCGGCGGCTCCGTCCAGGCAAGTACCGGACCGGTACAAGCCTGTACCGCGTTCAAGAGTTGGGATGAAATCCCTTGAAAAGCTCTTACGACCAGTGATTAGTGTGGATGGTGCCTGGAGGACATCCCTCACTAATACTGTGCACAAGGTGACTTCGAGTTGAGTACTGGGAAGGTACTCAACTGTAGTGCGTTCAAGAGTTGGGATGAAATTACTTGAGAAGCTCTTGCGACCAGTGATTAGTGGGAATGGCGCCCGGAGGACTTTACTCACTAATACTGTGCACAAGGAAATTTCGAGTTGAGTACCGGGAAGGTACTCAACTGTAGTGCGCTCGAAAGTTGGGATGAAATCACTTGAGAACCTCTTGCGACCAGTGATTGGTGGAGATGGCGCCCGGAGGACATCACCCACCAATACTGTGCACAAGGTGGCTTCGCGTTCAAGAGTTGGGATGAAATCAATTGAGAACCTCTTGCGACCAGTGATTGGTGGGGATGGCGCCCGGAGGACATCACTCACTGATACTGTGCACAAGGTGGCTTCGAGTTGAGCACCGGAAAGGTACTCAACTTTAGTGCGTTCAAGAGTTGGGATGAAATCACTTGAGAAGCTCTTGCGACCAGTGATTAGTGGGGATGGCGCCCGGAGGACTTTACTCACTAATACTGTGCACAAGGAAATTTCGAGTTGAGTACCGGGAAGGTACTAAACTGTAGTGCGTTCAAGAGTTGGGACGAAATCACTTGAGAACCTCTTGCGAACAGTGATTAGTGGGGATGGCGCCCGGAGGACATCACTCACTAATACTGTGCGCAAGGTGGCTTCGAGTTGAGTACCGGGAAGGAACTAAACTGTAGTGCGATCAAGAGTTGGGATAAAAAGCCTTGAGAAGCTCTTACGACCAGCGATCAGTGGGGATGGTCCCCGAAGGACATCACCCGCCAATACTGTGCACAAGGAAACTTCGAGTTGAGCACCGGGAAGGTACTCAACCGTAGTGCGTTCAAATTGAAAGCTTCCGCACGGGATTCCTAGCGGGGATGGCGGCCGATTGGCATCTCAAGCTAGTAGGCCGTGGGTGGTTGCTTTGGACCGAGACCCAGTGTATATTCGGTCGTACTGTGTTCAAGAAAAAAGGAAAAAAGAAAGTTCTTCGTCAAGTATATAGCTCTTAAAAGAACTGTTTGCCTCCGTTTTTCAAGTAGCTCTCAGAAGAGCTGGTTTGGGGGGAATTAAAATGAAATCCCCGGCGTTGAATAGATATCCCTTCTTTATTTCTTTCCAAAAGAATTAGAAGACGGTGTGTCAAAGCCTCGAGGAGAGAAAGGCCCTCTCAAAGTGAAGTCTTTCACGAGCCGGACTGACCAAGGCAGGTAGGCGCTTTTCGGCAGGCGGCTGAGTCCAAAATGTTATTTCCAAAAGCGGAGTGATCGTCGTGTTGTCCATCCAGGAGACTGAGTGAGACCGACTGCCCGAAACGCGCCACCTTTATGCTCCTTTGGCCCGGGAGCCGCGCCATGCAAACTCGCCGCGTAGTACGGGGGGGGGGGGACATCCGATTGCACCAAAATTCGATGGAAGGGGAGACACGCGAGAGATTCTCCCTTCCATTTCCACCTTAACCAATAGAAATATCCCGCCCGCACTCGTCGAGTCGACTACGCGCTCCTGACTTCGCCCCTCGATACCTCTTAAAGTGTCGCACATACAAAAGGAGATTCATAGCTCATTTAATACAATTTCGATGAACAGGGTAAAATTAAATCCTATTTAATATAATATGATGTTTATAATATAGTTGTAATGAAATTTTACCAATCTGTGTGAATTAAAATGCACATTGCAACGTACGCTAGTACCCAGATTCCGGACATCGTATACATTTTGAAATGGTGAGTGTAAGTTTTGAAAACATTGTTATAACAGGTGTTCTTCTCCCTAAATCTGTACTTCCTTCGAACGTGAAACGAGAGGACCAGCTCATTTCCTAACCGGAGTAAATAGACGAGATTCCTGTCTAGTCACAGAATGTAAAAGAGAGGAACAGCATGCGTCAAATGTAGCTTACATTTTCATTTTCGTTCAAGGAAACAGGAAGCGCACTTCTGACTGAACCGTTTATGTATGAATCCGGTTTCTGGGTACCTTAGGTTGTTGAGCGAGCAAGGTCGTCATGAACCGATAGTCGAAATGGAAGATTTTTGGCAGAAAATCGGGCCTTTAACTTGGAAAAACTCAATTTTTCGCAGTGTTTCTTAATTAAATAAAAAAGTTCGCCTATATCGCATAATATCCAAAGCTTTCACGTTAGTCAGTCTAGTTTGAAATAAATAATTATATACACCCACTTTAATGATCAATTCAAGCCTTATTATCCAAACATGGGAGAATAGAATGTCGAGTTCAAAAAATAACTTCTTGACGAAGTAAATTAAATTTTGAACAAGGTAAATTTAACCGAAAATGCAAAAGTTGAATTTTCAGAAAAAGGATCAATTTTCAACCAAATGAGAAAATTATCTCCAACAAAATGTTTAAAATAGAGACAAAACATGTGAATGTAACCGAAAAATTGATTCCTTAAGAAGCGCATGTACTTTAGTTTAATAACATTCGATTTGAAGCATACAATTTTCTGTTTTAGAAAACTTCATCGTAGTATCCTAATCAATAGTAAAGGAAGAATAGATGAAGTTCCTTTAATTTATTCAGATGAGATTACCTGTTAACAGAATACAGAACATAAAAATCCTAATCTCTGACAAAGGCCTTTGTTTGATGATACATATATATACATCGCAGCATCAAAGTTCTTCGCATTTTTCCCATAGAATTTAGGATTATCTGAACTATTATTTTTTGAGAATATTTTAGCATCTAACAATATTTTACGTACAATATTCTCAAAATATAATAAAAGATTTATGAACTTGTTTCCTTTCGGAGACACATTTACCATCAAAGTCCTAAGTTTGATAATGTTTTATAAGCTGCCGTCGAGTTCTGCGCATCTTTTCGACAGAATTGGAGATACAATACAAAAATGTATGCAAACCAAATAGTTATTATCCAACATACAAGTCTAAAAAAACAAAAAAGGATATATAAATTTATGAACATGTTTCTTTCCAAATTCCTAATCCCGACAAAAAATATGACTTTGATAATTCATCAAATTTCTGCGTCGGAGTTTTTTGTATTCCTGAGGGAAAAAAATTATAGGTCAATTTAGAAAGGGATTCACAGGACTGTTTATATTTACTTTTATAAATATTCAGTCGCAGAACAATCTTAGCGCGTGGACACAGCAAGTCTGGTAGTCAAGAGAGGGGATAACACGCTGCTACGGTCCAAGTCGATTGGACAAAACTTAGTTTCACAATTATTAGTCCAATCAACTTGGCTTGCGGCAACGCAGTATCCCCTCTTTTGCCAACAAGACTCGCTGAGTCTATGTGCTAAGGTCGTTCTGCAATCCGTACGCTCAATTTTATTTATATTACTATGATAGATAAAGTTTGATCTTTTTGCTGATTCGATACAAATATCTTCAGAGGAAAACCGAAGATTTTGCCCTAATTTCTAGAATATGGATTTACACAACAATTTATATTTGCTTCAATTATTAATAAATCAAATTCTTTTGTTATTAGAAGAAGAATATTATATAGCTCAAATAAAAATATAAGGAGCCGAAATAAAAATTTGATTTCCGTGCTCCAAGACAATAAAACTATTTACGTTTGAAAAATGTATACGGGCTATGAATGTTTTCTTGAAACCTTTCTATGTTAGGAAAAATTTTATTCTTTTTATTTTATTATTTCGACACTATAAATACAAAGGAACACAAATAGTGGCCTCTTTTCGTCAGTTTTTGTTTTGAAGAAGAACGAACGTGCTTCCAGAATAAATTTGAAAAAAATTAAAGGTGCGTGATCTTTTATTTAATTTTTTAATTATTATCAATATCAAGAAAATGTCGTTTCAATATAGAAGGTACAATTTTCATCCAAGGTTTTCATTCTATTTCTGGTGATCAGTTCTAAATGAAAATTCCATTTTTCTATTAACTAATCTGTAATCTTCTGCACGAATTTGTTAACTAATCACACCTCAGTAAATATTTTTTATTAAAAGGACAAGATGGAAATTCCCAATTAGGGAATTATAGGTGATATGACATACAATGTTTGAGATGAACAGCTTGAAACTATGAATTGGCTTATTTGTAGCAAAAGTTTGATGAGCGTATGACTATTATTGCACTATCTATTTCGTTAATTCTTCGAATGATTGATTTAGTAATTTTATGATAGTCTTTTTTTTTCTTTCCTCTGATTCGATAAGGAACTTTCCTGGTTCCCATCTCCTCTAATTTAGGTTTCGAGAGATTTGAAAAAATCATTATTATTTCGATTTCCATAAATTCAATTTTGACTAAAATTCGAATATGCAATTAAATATTTAAATCCTTTACTATCCAACTAATAAACTATGTGTTTCAAAACACATTTATTTTTAAAATTTGAGAAACAAAAGAACTCTTATCTCTAAAAAATTTGCATTCGGATGAAGGAATTTTTAACTCTTTCAGACTTATTGCGAACTCAAGTATTTTTTCTATTATTTTTGCATTTTTCGATATGCAAGCCTAGAAAAAGATATAAACTTGTTTACAAAAAACACTCAATACCTCTGTAGATATCGTGAGTTTGGTAAACAATTTTATTCTTATGTTTAAAAAATATAAGAAACATACGAATTTTATTAAGAAAATTCCTAATCTCTAATAAAATACTTTTCAGAAATACATAAAACTGTTTACCTTAAAAAATGATGTGCGTTATAGAAACTAAATATTGACATTTCAAAAATATAATAAAAAATGTATAAACTCGTTCCTTTTTGGATTCGTAATCTCTGCAAAAGTCATGATTTTGATGAATTACTCCAGAAAAGAAATTACCATAATTTGGATATCCATTCAGTATATTTCCACTGATTGATTCAGTAATTTCCTAAGAATATATAGTGGCTCATTTTTTCATAATTAAATTAGTGAAATATTACTAGTTCAACTCTACTTATTTAGATTTAGAGAGATTCAAAAACATTTCAGGAACTCTGATTTATACCTTCTAATTCTTGTCATTACAGTTTACGAAATTCCGAAATTGTATGCGAATCTGTCCACAATATAGAGGGAGGAATGGGGATCGCTACTGGTATTTTGTTCTTGGCTATTGCAGTTCTTCTGAATTTGAACGGTAAGCAGTATAAAAATTTACCGTAAATTCGTAAAGGAAAATCAACATTATTATCACTTCTGTATTATTATTTTATGTAACATTCATTATTATGTACGGTAGATTTATAAGCAGACCCACCTATAACAGCCCTTCACTGTGCTCTAATTATTTTATATGTTGGCCATTTTCAAGAAATAAATAATAAAATCGAAGATCTCCATCTCCTAGGAATACTTTCCTCTCTACTCTCAAATATTTCGGCAATTGTAATCAATATTCAAAAGAATTCCCAAACATTCATTCCATGAATTTTAACATAATTTGTGAAATTCGAAAAAAAAGTACCGTTGGTTTTTGCTTCTATTTACAATTTGATAACCCATGCTTCTAAGTTAAACAAACAGTAAAAGTAGATCTTATTCGCATACAAACTCGGGTGAAGAATTGAGATCCAGTCTCAAGAAATATTATAACTAATATTTATATACACCACTTTGTCATCCTGATAAAGTTTGCTGATATTGCTTAACATCCAGCTTTGCGAGATGAATAGCGAAAATCATGCAAACTTGATTCCTTGAGCTGGAAGAAGGAACGGAAGGCTGTTTTTCTTGCCAAAGCTGTTTGTCGGAAAAACTGGAAACTGAAGAGTTCTCTAACGATGAAAGATTATTTCATTTGTTTGTTCTCTTCCAACAGATTTTAGTGCAGTGTATGCTGGTGGTGGAAGGGGAGGTGGAAGGGGTGGTGAGAGGGGTGAGGGGAGCGGTGGTGAAAAGGGTGGTGGAATTGGCGGTGGAAGGGGGCATCACCCACCGCCGTACCATGAAGGAGGAGGGCACTATCGACAACACCCGGAGCACCCTCCTCAACCGCAGCACCCTCCTCAACGGGAGCACTCTCCTGAACCAAAAGTGACTGAACCTCCACCGGGCACATTTCCAAAGAAGGACTTTCCTCCTTCGAAGAATTTTCCTGAGGGTTTCTCAGTCGGTCCACTTCATGAACTCCCAAAGCCACGTGTCCCACGTCAACCTCCACCATCACCACCACGTCCGCGACAAAATCCACCCCCACTCAAACCAAACCTAAATATACCGAGCCCGAAACGTCAAAAACCATCTACATCTGCTCCACCACTCGAAGGACAACCGTCACCCGTCCCACTTCCAAAACCACCTGGCGGCGAATCTTCAAAGTCACCCGTCAGAGGAACTCCTCCGCCAGCCGGCACCAAACTTCCAGAACCTCCAAAACCTCAAGAACCAGAAACCCATCCACTTCCAAAACCAAGGTCACCAGCACCTGCACCCAAAATAAACATTCCACGCAACATCAAACCTCCACCTTTAGCAGCCCCGAAGGAACCACCTGCATCAGCACTCCCAACACCAATTACACCAGGACGAGTCTTGCGTTCACCAACACCAACACAAGCACCACCTCCATCGCCAATTGGAGGAGCTCCGCCAACAAGTGAAAGACCATTACCATTTGAAAAACCTCGCAGCCCACGTCCAGGAGATTGAGGCTTTCGAAAAAATTTGTAAAATACATAACTAAAATAGAATGTGTACTTCTCCTGATGTAGACACATATGTTATCTCCAATAATAAAATTTGTTCAAAAATTGTTTAGGTTCATTATATTGTATTGTATATTTCTTCCGGAAGTTATACAGGAATTCGTTGCAGAAATGAAGAATGTTGTTACCAAACTCAAGACATCTACAAAAATTGGAAGAGTTTGGGAAACTGGTCTGTACCTTCCCCTACACTGAAAAAATTTCACGTGAGCAGCTGTCTTCTTAGTGGGAACGAAGCGCCACCACGGCGGTTGGTGCGGTGGCCACACCACATTTGAGTGATCAATAGTGCCAAACCGTTGCTGTGCCAACTCTGTTGGGGATACAGCTGTTCCAATGTGGGTACACAGCGTGCCCAACAAGAGAGAGAATCGAAACCAAGCTGCGGGCGAGCAGTGCTCTATGCATGTGTGGTTGCAGCTCTATCACGTTTGCGAGCTGCTGATCAAAAAATTTTTCATTGTACGCTTGTATATCGAAAAACGCAGAAATAGTAGGAAGTTACCTTCAGTTCGAAGAAACGTTGTAAGAGATCGAAATTTTTTCATCGGAATTAACGTTTTTAGAGATAAATAGTATTTTAAATTTTAAAGAAATATTGCTGTATGCACTTAACTGCAGAGCAGCAATTCTAAAATTGATCAAATCCAATACTCCCGTGAATATTGGGGATTTTCTGAAAACAAGTTCATACATTTTTCCAAATATTTAATGAAAAATATAATAAGTATTTAATGAATATTTAATGACTTTGATGAAATAATATTTAATGAAAAAAAAAAACCCTGAAAGGTTCAAGTTCAAGAAAAAAGAATATATTTTAACCATCAACAGTAGCATTTGCAGATCCAAGGAGCGGAGTTTTTATGCAGATTGGAATACCATAGTTATATCAAGATTTGAATCTCCCGGTTATAGTCAAATGCAACATGCGGAGGGACTGCTCAAAAGCGGGTCTCAAATAACGTTACGTAATGAAGAGATTCCGTAAAGACTAAAGATTCATGGGAAACATGTTCTTGAATTTTAAGTTGCATTTCGAAACATCTTTTAACTACTAATCAAAAATGTGAAAGTACTTTCAACTTTTTGTGGTAAATCATGTTACTAAACTATATCTTTCAGACCACTTCTGAAAGAAAAGGAAATTTTTATTCTCTGCCCTAATTGTGGGCAAAATTCTTCCTGAACCATGAGTTAAATTTTGAAAATAGTTTGTGCAATACATCCACTGAAAAAGATTGTGTACTGCTTCTCATGTTGAGACATATATGTGAACTTTAAGTGAACAGCCGGATGAAATAACGACTACCGCGCGCGAGCCGGGCAGACTAGCCCCTGAAATTATGCAATCGCCGCTGAGTTGGGGTAAACTTTTCCGATTAAAAAAAAAAAAGAAAATCTTCGAAAAGTGCATAACAGTCAGCAAGGGAGTTGTTTATAATGATTCAAAGTATCCATCTGCTTAGTTTCAGGAATTTGTATCATATACTCTCAGAACTCTGGAGAGTTTAGTGTCAGATTCACTTGCGGATTGGTCCGCGAGTGGGCAATGTTGCCGCATGCAATAATATATTCCGGGGGAAAGACACTATTTTAACGCATGAACTATACTATTCCCTTTTGTTCAAAATGAAAATGTTTAAACTAATTATTAAAAGATTGAGTTTTTAACTACAAATTTCTAAAATAAAAAATATGGCTTATTTCAAGACGAAAACGTGTTTGATGCTTCTAACTGAAAAAAGCTACTTATTCTTCAAAAGTTACCCTTAAAATTAGTGTACTTCAAAAGCCGGCTTCGTCGAGCCGATTATCACCCGAATGTACTTGTAACACTCCGGATAACACCAAACGTCTTGCAAACGTTTCGAAAAAGTTTTCTGGCGAAAGTTAAAACGTTTGTAAATTGTGTTCGAAACAACGATTCCAAAACTTTTTATAAACGTTTTGAAAACGTTTGGTAAACGTTAGACCAAGCGAATTTTGAGGAGAATAAATTCCCAAACGTCTCTAAAAAGTTTGCAAGACATTTATCATACGTTTACAAAACATTTATCCAACGTCAGCGAAACGTTTAGGAAGGTTTGAAGAACGTTCCATCATGTAAATTCCTGAAACTTAGCAGATGGATACTTTGAATCATTATGAACAACTCCCTCGCTGACTGTTATCCACTTCTCGAAGAATTTTTCAATGTTTTCCTAATCGGAAAAGTTTACTCCGCAACGATTGCAAATTTTCAGGGGCTAGTCTGCCCGGCTCGCGCGCAAAAGTCGTTATTCTGTCCGGCCCTCTAATTATGAAATCTATACTAATTTATATCATGTACACAAGAGACGATACATACATATATACGCACATGATATAATCATATATGGTATCATGTACATCATGTCCACTTGACATGATATACATCTGAAGACATTTCATTATTAAAGTTTACATATATGTCTAAACATGGGGAGAAGTACACATCATGTGACGTTATTTGAAACCCTTTTTTGACACTTCCCTCTCCATATAACTGATCGTGACATTTCCTTCCGGGGGGTTCCTCTCCCGCAGTCCCGTAACATAATTTGTATTATATTGTGTATTTCGTTTGAATTTGACTGTAGTCGGAGGAAACATATTGACCTGTTTTCCAAAGACTGACAATTTTTGTAGATATCGTGAGTTTGATAACAACATTCTTCATTCCTGCAACGAATTTTTGTATAGCTTTCCAGTAAAATGTACAATACAATAAAACTATTTGAAGTGGCCAGTTTATCGTGGGGGTTAAGGCATGCGCTTTAGATCCGCGACCGCTGGTTCTGGGTTGTTCGATTCCCGCCTTGCACTCTGGGAGAGCTTCAGCGGCCCACGCGGTGAACACTTGCCTTGCAAGGGAGTGTTCATCTCCGGAAAGTCGTGGTGCCGGTATCTCTTGAGAAAAAGGTTACCTTAAGTACTTGAGGCTGGGATTATTGGTGGTTCGGAACCCACCTCAAGCTGTAGGTCCCCCTTACTCACTACTAAGGTAGTGGTAGGGCGTGTAAAGGAATGGTGGAGAGGTTCGAGGAAATGTAAACCCTCAAGGGACATATTGAATCAATCAATCAATCAATAAAACTTTTTTCCTCTGGGGAGGCTTCTTTACCCCTTTCAGCGATTTCACAAATTTCACGAATTTTCATAATTTTCTTATTATTATGTGACATACAATGTTTAAACTTCTAATTACCAACTCAGGAACTTCTTTTCGTAAAATGCAACTTGATCAAGTCAGCGAACTGTACCTTTAGATGTATTACCGACGAAGATGCAGTCGGCCGCCTGGTCGTGGATAACTTTGTGCTGTTTCAGCCAAAGCCTGCCAAGGATCATTTCGGCCCTGATCTCTGAGCTGATATAAAATGTCCCAGTGTAGGCAACCTCCTCAAGTACAAGACCTAAAGTGATGGCGCCGTCGAGGGTTATGGTTGCGCCAACTGCGGCTAGAAGGGCATGGGGGTGACTAGGCGTGCGGTTTTGAAACTGAAACTCCGACAGGATAGCCTTGTTAACAAAGTTTTCCGAAGCTACGTTTCCGATTTGAGAAATGACCTTTCGGCTGTCCAATCAGATACGAACTCGAAGGAGACGGCTGAGATCGGTAGAAGCGTCGCTCAAGATTCTCGCGCGTTTGGCGTGACGGAAGCGGAAGGAATTTCGTGCCCATTTACTCGGCGTCGCCGGTTTCACGGAACCGTGGTGGTTCCCCAGGCCAGTATTATGGGACAATCTTTGTGGAGATGTCACACGGGCAGAAATGATACTGCGGCGAGGGACGAACGTGTGAAGTGGCAGCAGCAAGCTCGTTGTTGGTATGGTGAGCCATGCTTCTGCCCTGAGAATTGTATCAGGCCGTTTTGCAAAGTTTTTCCTCAGCTTCGGCCTGAACGGTCTGTTACTCGAATGAGGTTATTATTGCTGCCCTGAGTATCTTCTTTATAGAAGACTTCAGAGCTTCGAGCAGGAGAGCTACTATTCGTCTTTCAGTAGCTTGGAAAAGGAGTCGAACGGCGAGAAGATACTCTCTTTGTAGGAAAACACCTGCAGCTTCCTTTTCTTCCTGCTTTGCTGCATACAATTTTATATGCAGTTCGTTCGAGGCTGTTACTCCTGGAAACGGCTGTTGAAGCAAGTTTCTGAATATTGCCCATAGCAGAGACAGATTACCATATACCTCGTACCCTTTACAGACTTCTTTGTCAAGGATTCGGTTACCATCCTTGACCAAAGGAGCGGTTAAATGGAATTTCAGTCAAATAATATTCACACTGAAGGAGGAACTCCTCAGGCTTCTCCTAAACCATTCCCGCAAATGTGGGTAAAAGAGCGTCTGGCGTTCTTAAGGCCTGTACCAGCACTCGCCAATCAGCGATGGAAGCGCAAGGCGGAGAAACCAAATTTGTGTGTTCTTCCGGTGAGGAGATCGAAAGATAACCCCAGGGTCTGACAAGATTCTGGGGGATGCTCCACCGAGCCAAGGACCAAACGGTTTAACGACTGTATCTGGTCGGCTGCTTGGTCCGGGAAAAGCAGGGCCTTCGATAGGTGGTTCTCTAAACAATACACGCGAAGTATTTCGGTGGGCTGCCTGGACTGAGCGACTTCTTGCTCGTTGAGAGATCGGAATGGAGGATCGCCTGCGGTCAGCTTTCACACAGGGGCGAGGAGGTGGAAAAACAGTGGGCGCTACAGAGTTTTTGGGAATGCACTCGGATACCGAGACGCTCCTTGTAGCCATTGTTCTTGTTGGTGGCCCCCC
The DNA here is from genome assembly GCA_011762715.2 of Neuroterus valhalla. Classification (NCBI taxonomy): domain Eukaryota; kingdom Metazoa; phylum Arthropoda; class Insecta; order Hymenoptera; family Cynipidae; genus Neuroterus; species Neuroterus valhalla. Next base: position 2,044 of record WSXT02005051.1, on the reverse strand, counting down.
AGGGCCACGGCGAGGTGAGCTTGGAGCGCAAATCACTTTAAATTTTAATAGAAGTGTAGCACTTCGAGACACAAGTCTAAGCCACCAATCGTTGTATGCTCCGTTTAGTAGAAAGCAGTTACGAGGTATGGAACAAAGGAAATGTGAGAGAACCTGTAAGGTAGAGGAAAGATGGACTAAAAAGAGGAGCGATAATAGTGTGAGGTCTCGATGAGGTTTAGAAGGGCGAAGCTGGATACTTCTCCTGGTGCGTTCGGCAAGCCAAGCGTCTTGCTGTGTCATCCCTTTGGAAAGGTTTTATCCCGCTCGCGGGCAAGGATAGTTAGACCCTACGGTCGTCTCCCCGGTAAAAACGCTGATTAGTCTCAAACCCTCCACAAGGCCGATATTCTGGAATATCCAGAGGGGGCAGCAACGTAATCGTACCAAATATACAGCCCAGGCGAAACCAAGGATGAGGATTCACCCGCTTAGCCTTCAGAATTTCTAGTGGTCGCTGGGAACTCGCTCTTCTAGAATGTGAGGGCTAGCAAGGATTTAATGACATTTCTTTGTTTTTTGGGTCTTAGAAGTGCAGGATTCAGTGGAAACCAGACCTGGATGATGGCGAGGAAATGTGGCGGCGCTTATTGGGTGGCAAACCCATTAGAGATGGAGGAAATTTCTCCGGAGAGCCATGAGCAGCGAAAAAGAGTACATCTTCCTTCGGAGTGGGAGAAACTGGCGACCGGATCGGGCGGGGGTTCCAGAAGTCCCCAAGGCAGGTGAGATATGTAATGGGCCCGCACTAAAGTGCTCGGTGCCGATAAGGAGCTTCCACGCAAGGGTCTCGTGTTCCAGTTTACCTACGCTCGAAAGTCTTCAGACCCCAAACAGGAAAGAGTCCTGGCTCAGCAGGGTCATACACTAATGCGGCCAACCAAGCAACTGCGGCCTGCCTCAGTGTACCTCGACAAGTAGCAGGGTTAGGCCGGGCGGTCTGCTTTTGTGTCGCGCTTCTATGATAGCGACGTGAGGTTACCACGATCAGAAGGGCGTGGCGAGACAGTTTGCTGACCTCCAATAGGGGCCAACCTCTGCACACGCCAAAAAAAGTAGAAGAGGAACAGATGAGTGAATGTTGACAGGTGAAATTCGTCGACAAACTCAGAAGCGTGTTGCTTTATAATACTTTTATTCACCTTACTTGGGGCATATTGCAAAAGCTGAAAACTCGTCGCAGTGCTCGTACGCTCGGGCCCGTTTTCGCACGTAGGCAACTCGGCGCGTGTGCTTTTTGCGTGTGAGCAGGGCGTTAACTTGATCGCTAATTGGCCGGTTTGCGGGAACTGAGAGCATGGCGGAGTAGTAGGCCCAACCATCTGGGTCTGACAAGGAGAAAAATTACGAACAAAAAAAGAGAGACATAGAATCTGTTGGGAAAATAAAGATGCGCGCGTTGGTGCGATAGAGACCAACTCGATGTTATCACGTGCAAAACAGCGAAACAAACAGCAAGGAAAGTGAAGATCATCCTCATGACTCACGGAGGGTAAACAACCTCGTACCTGTGACCCGTAAAATCGGCCGAACCGTCACGTAGAAGATCGCTCATCTTTTCCTTAAAAATTTTGTTTTGTTATGTATGTTTTTGAACGAAAACGACTGCCGAGTTCGAAGGTTCTCATTTAGGCCAGTGCCCGTCGAGAGTCTCTCTTGCCTAGTAGACTCGCTGAGTCCAAGCGCTATGGTCTTCCTGCTATTCGTACGCTCAATTTCATTTCATGTATATCGATGCGATTGTAGGAAATCATCTTTTTCTGTGAAAAATGATTTTTAATCTGATAATTCCTCTTCTTGCTTAGAGGTTATCGTTTTTCATTGAAAACTTGTCTTCTTGGCATTGAAGTATGATCGTACTTTAGATAATTTGATTGTAGAGGCATTGAAGGTTCAGGGGTCTGCGTCCAAGTTTACGGCGTGCGATTTATAAGCGCGGAATGGACGAGTTGATATGCAACCTTTTTTCACATGCATCAGAGGTCGTCCATAAACTACGCAGCCG
>WSXT02005040.1:0-14934 GCA_011762715.2 Neuroterus valhalla | reverse complement strand
CTCCTTAAAGAATGGCTGTGTTTTATTTCTCATGAAGAGTAAATTTTAACTCCATTGGAGTTAAATTTAACTCCAGAAAATTTAGAGGGTAGGATCCACAGGCACAGACAACGACGCGTCTTCTACCACGATTCGCATCAGTATTTGTAGCCAGGGTTGCTACCTCTATATGTTCTAGACTGATTTTTTTATCAATATTCCGGATTAAATGTTCAGGGAATGATAGGACAACCTTCAAGTGAATGTAGATATATGATATTCTTGCAATGCACGCTTATTTTACTTATTTGAAAGTGGTTTCATACCCTCGAATTTGAGTGACAAATATCTAGGGACTTTAGTTACTAAGAAATGATTATTTCCATGCTTCGATTATCAGGGTATGAAAAAACCCCATAACATGCTGTACTACCCAAAAACCGATACTCTTTCTGAATTCAGATTTGAACCTTTTGTTCCGGTAAGACAGATAGTCAAAATGTGAAACCACTAGCCTAGTCTAACAGAGATTTTAGAAAAAAAAATGTGTTTTCACAAAAACAAGCATGTTTCTATCAAAGTACCTGTGAAAATTGAAACATAGACAAATGTTTGCTTAGTAACTGTCTATTATCCTTACTTCTTCCTTCCGAATTATTGCTTTGCAGGTTTGATAATACAAAAAAAAATTCGTTATCGAATTTTCAACAAAAAGCCATCTACTGAACATTTGGTGCGGGGTCATTTGCTCCGTATTGTTCATACATTTTCATCCTAGAAAGCTTATGAAACAATAAAGGAAAAACGAATCAGAACTTTGAAGCAGATGTTCTCGAACTTTCACCTGTACGTGCGGGTGAAGCTTAAACACAAAACTTGAAAAAGGTTAGAATTCCAAAACATATAGAGCGCTCATTTTTGGAAAAAAATTTGACATCTATCTGGGATCGTCACAGACGTCTTCAAGAGTACAAGTCTATCCATCCGGTGACTCTAATGGATAAAGTAATGTTAGCTGCTGTGCATGTGCACAACTAAATAAGATGAATTTGGCTTTTAACTTCGTAAGATCAGTAATTTCATGGGGAGGATCCTGAATAAATTCAAGATTTCCCAAACGTTCTTCAGGATGAACATGGAAAATCCTTTCCGCAACGTGGCTAAAAAAATGCGATAAAATAGAGTAAAGACTACCCCATAAGGTACTTCTTGTTGCAGGTAACCGTCGACCCGACATCTGGGTAGAAACTACTCTCTGTTTTCCCTATGTCTATACGTCTATTTATTTTAGATGCCGTGAATTGGAGCAGAGCACCGCATATGCGAGGCAGAGTGGTGTTTTGTTGTGATTGCCTTGCCGTCGCCGGCTCGACATTCTAATTTTGATCCGATAGAAAAGATATAATTTCACTGCACTAGTATTTCGATAGATTCCAATAAAACCTGAATTTTTTGGGAAAAAAGCCGTTGGCATAAAAAAACCCAGAATTTATTGCGAGATCAAATTTACATTGGAAATTTACACAAAACTGAACTTAAATCACTCACTGATGAGCCGAAGAGCACCACGTCCTCGCGGCGAACCGGCGCTGGCGTCACACTCGCGGTGATCGGGAATACGTTTGTACGTGCTTTGTTTTAATGAAAACATCCCGATCCCGTCAGATCGGAATCGGTGGGTTGAGCGCGCATCTCGATTCACGTTGTGAATCGGTGGGAGTTTCTTTCGAACGATAGTGCCAAGGAGGCGATTAGTCTCGGGTGGAGCTCCACGCGCGCGACCGTGTCCAGAAAGACAATGCTATATGTAGCCGAAACACGCGCACGCTGACGGAAGTCGACACACACACACACACACATTCTTCTCTCTCTTGCCTTTCCCTCCGTTCCTCTATCAATTGGACGATTAATATTTTCATACTTCTCGCGCGAGAAGATTAGAGCTTGGCCCTGCTTCAGCTTACCAAACGTCTGACGACGGAACAAGTGTCGCACTCTGAATTTTGTATTTGTGGATTCTATTTCCGATTTGTATCGGAAATAGGCTCCGTAACTCTATTTGTTTGAGGATCTCGTCGCAAAGAGCAGCACAGAAAGTGAAGTTGTAGAATATGTGATCAAGCTGTACTGATAATGATAAGGTAGGTTTCTAGTCGCCCCTGTAGGACGAACTAGAAACCACTATTGACGCTGACTCGGAAAGATGGTTTTGGTAGCCAGTTCAGTTACCGGCGTTTCGTCCCAGATTCACTTGTGAAAAACTCGTCAGTGTGGCTGACCAGAAGCGAATCCTGCCACAGACGCCTTGGAGGGAACCCGATGTTTGGTCACCCATCCACTTACTAGCCACACCGAACGCTGCTTGATTTGGGCAATCGGAGTAAGTGGTGATCTGCTGCGCTGATACTGGAGCTGCTGCAGGTTGATATGATTCTTTACGCTGTAGTATGAAAACCCACAGTCCCTGAAAAGGCATACCTGCGCATCAGCATCAGACATAATCTGCGATTTTCCTAGTTTTTTGTAATTCAGAAAGTGACGTGCTCTATTACCTCCAAGTCAGGAAGTCAAACGTATATATACATTCTTTGAAGAAAAAGTATTTGAATTAAAAGCTCTTCAACTATGATATCAGGGCCTTATATAATATTAATAGCAGACTACGTTCCCGTTACCATCGCCATCTGATATCTCTTCATGCTCATTTGCGCTCCTAGCTGCCACAAGTGTCAGCTGTCAGTTCTCTTCCCCTTCACTATAAAGCGAGGCACGGTGAATAGTTTTTTCGACTGATGGCTTAAAGTCCCTAAAGAATCCATAACTCTGATCACTCCTTGGAATTGGAATTGCATTAGCCATATTATCAATATGCAATTTAATCCTTTCGTTTCCTCTCCTAATGTATGGACGCAATAGTCCTCGAGAAACAGCTCCAACTAGGAAACTGTCCCTCATTCCTACTTTATGAAATCATTTGGAAGCAATTGAAGCTATTGGTTCGGAATCTTAATCCCTGATTTTGATTAAATGAACGTGAGGTCGAAAGGGATTATCATCAACGCGCGAGCTTCATTCAAGATCGCAGTTTACCAGACGTCGGGGAAAGGTGATTCTGTAAGGGAATACAATGTTAACTAATATTGAAAATATTCAAATGGATAACAATATTGTAGCTGTGAATCTCCATTTCCTTCCAATAACGGGAATCAAGTATAGTAAAGAATTGATGAATATACTTTGAAACGTCTTGTTAAAGGCTGCTATTACATTAGTCGTTTGGAATGATTTCAGAATTGAAAGGAAAATTGAAAAGGTTAAGCTTATTTGTCTCGAACATATTTTAGTCTCATAAATCTGTTTTAACCACATAGATGACCCGAACTTTACGTGTGCAGGACTTCGAAAACAATGTTCAGATTAACAAATTAACCTTCAAAGCATAGTTTTACAAGAATGTGTTGGAATCCATCTAGATCAATATTTTTCATTAAATTATCTCATTCTCGAAAAAATGACTCTAGTGCACTTTTTTCCTGCTACATTCTTATTCTAATTTTTTGATGTTTATTTATTCTAGCAGCTCACACTTCAAGTGATTTTAATGAACTTATACTAGATCCAAAGCTATGAATAAAACCTATGTATTTATTTTCTCCGATCCCGAATCCTTGTGTTCCTAATATAAAGTTCCAAACCGCAAGTACGAAACCTCAAGGTGCTTCGTCAAGGATAAGCTTTCGTTCAAGCCATAATTCTCTTACACTGATGCATTGTTTGTTGTAATATTTATCTGAACTCATCTTTAGACCCTAATGAAGCGTCGTACATCCTACTTATTCCCGTATATTTTGTTGTCCTTTATTTTTGTTCGAATTGAATAACAAGTTATTCTCGCGCCTGAAAATCGGTCTCGCCGTATATGCTGAATGGCGGTCATTGGCGTGCACCGCCATGCCGCCCTCGAGTAGCCTGGACAAACGCGACGGGTAATGGCTATGTCTCCTCTGAACTCTCCAGTGTACCCTACAGTTGGTGAAGATAATTTCGTAACTTGACGTATAACCATGATGATGACGTGCTAGCACTGCGAAGGGTAAAATGAATGCGCGCCAGCCCAGCGCTCCAGCGGTTTCGAACTTCTATTTCACTTTCCGTACTCTGCCTTTGATCGGAAGCCACATATTCCTTTTTCCCATACAGAATTGCTCCATTTACAGCAGGATAGTCTCTAGCTCAAAGACTTCTTGTAGCTCCTGTGACATATTCTTCATCGAGTAATTGATGTAGTCACGCATGTATTGATGCATTCATTCTTTCTGCTCTATCCGTCACATCTAATACGCAGCCTTTGGTACGGTAAGTCACGACTTTGTTCAGGATGATGATGATTTGATTCCTTTTTTCATTTGATTTGATAGTTTTGTATCAGAATTCGGGTCGACAAGAGGTAGGTACGGTAAAAGTGGAATAATATATCATACGTAACACAGAATGAATACAGATTTCCCCCTTCAGTCAATTACCACCCTCACAAGGAATTTTTTCAGTAGGATGGAAACCCTTGAGGAGAATTCCCTTGCTTGGGTGATGGACCCACACGCGGGAAAAATCTGTCCCTTCCGCCTCTTGTTAACTATTGTATCATAAGCAAATGAGATCGTCTGTAATGAACCTATTGATGATCTTATCTCATAAGTAATAGTGATAATTGGTGATATAACGACATTTATGTTTATAAATATCTCTGTGGGTGACATTGTCAGGATTGACTCTTCAATGAAATTTGTTTTTGTCCTTGAAGGATAGGAAGGAATATATATTTCTAAATTAGCAGAGTATGCCGGGATGTTCGGCCATCCACCTTTCTATGTATTTTTGAAATTTCGATAAGTGGAGATAGTTAAAAGAGCGTAAAAATTGATCATGGACTAGGATTTGAACCCAGGCCCATTAAAGCGACATTTGATCCACTGCGCCAATTTTTCATTCAGTCTTGTGTTCATTCCCAGTATAAATCTTCTCTGCAGAAAAAAAATGTTTCATATATCTTCCTTTGGAACGTGCCCTCTCTCGACAATTTTTGTTGTTCGATTTATTTTTGTTCATTCTCTCAGTAGAACAAAGAAGGCCCCAAAGCCACAAGATCAAAAATCTAAGTTTCAAAATCATCAGGTCAAAAATACATTTCATTATTTTGAAGTTATTTCTCAAATATAGGGTGTAACATATGATATGAACTTATACATTCTTGAACAAATGCTGTTAATAAGGAACGAATAACTTGTAAATATTGATGAACCAACTCTCATCATTATATGCTTGGTTTGAGCTTCAAAGAGACTGTGAAAATAACTTATTTTTGTGAAATATTACGAAAATGTGTGAGAAATCTTTTTGGACAGTTGTACAATCTGATCAGTTTCTCTTGATCCTAATGTATTTTCTCATGTGAAAAACTCATTCTTTCAATGGATATCGTCAGTTGAATTCTTATCCGATTTGAAAACTTTAATACGCACCTCACCTCAATAAACGTCGATAATTCCGTCATTCTTCCGTTTGCAAATGATACTTGTCTTCATCATACATATGCAATGAAACACTAAGATGTACATTGCATTTTTCGGAGGCGTATATTCTCATAGTGAAAAGGTGTCTAGAAGCCGCGCAGTAGTCAGAAAAGCCAAAAAGCAGGCCAAAATTAAAAAAAAAAGTAGAGCAGTCGCAGGACCGCCGACAGAAGCTTTGCTCTTTTGCGTTGGAAGAAAATCATAAATTTGATTGTTATTTCATTCATCGATTTGAAGAAAACAGCTATCCTCTCACTTTATGCATACATGCACGCCAGTCAAAGAAATATTGTATCAGGAAGTATAATGTTGATCGCAATTGGAGATCCAAATTTCAAAGAAGTTACATTATTAAAGTTTGTCAGTTCCAAGTATTATATGTATACATGAACTTTCAGATCAATTACTATCAGAACTATTAATTATAAATGCCTCTATTCGCGCGCAACTTGTAAGTCCGTGTTCGATACACACGTGGTACGTTGAGTGTTCACCGTGTCCTCAGTAAGAGTGAGGACGGGTGGAAAGAAGAAATGTGAGAACAAGAAGCACAGAGTCTACTGTCTCCAGAACGGCAGGGAGGGAGAAAGAGAGGTAGAGAGAGGGAGGGGTGGGATAGCTGCATTTGTGCCATGCTATAGACATTTTGTGTCACATTTTCTGTCACATTTTCTGTCACATTTTCTGTCACATTTTTCGTGACGGGTTGCTCCGGTTTTCCCCAGTTAGGTCGCCTTGCTCAGAGTATATGTATAACCTCTCAAAAGAAGCAAAGCTTGAAAAATTATCATTAGAATTTGAACTGTTATAGTCGGTAGAGAGCGATCCTTTCGTTCATCTAAAACGGTCACATTTCAGTACCGAATTCACCCATTTTTGGGCAGCGTCATATGAGCATTTCATCTCTGAAATTTTCCTAATATTATACAATAATTTTGCGGAACACTATGCAAACTAAATTCTATTCAAATATTTCAAACATGACAGAAGTCAAATATTCTATGGAATCCTACCAAATACAAACAGGCATTGTATCCGAAAATATTTTTATACAAATTTGTAAAAGAATCAAGTGTAGATAGCTGCAGATAATTGATTTGGGCGTGATTCAATCTGGAAATCCAAGAAGCTGGCCAAAACATAAAAGCCTTTTGGAATATCATAGCTTTGGTACACTTACGATTTCAAGGTCGCTAATTACAATGTAAGTTTCGGATTTTCAAAATAGCCGATTCAATATGGCGGACAAATTTTAGGAAGAGACGTTTAAACTCCTGAGAACTCGATATTTGGTAGTTTTAGAGGTCGCTGATTACAAGGCTAAAACCAAATTTCCGAAATTCAAATAGTGGATCCAATGTGGCGAACGATAATAAAAAGAACATTTATTTGATTATTGAGTTGGAATGGTCGGAACAAATGAACTTGAATTTCAAGTTGAAGATTAAAAAAAAGGAAAATCGTGTCAGAATAAGCACACGATTTTTTAACAATATGGCGAAACGTTTACCTGAAAGATGGGAATTTTCCTTAAAACTTTGTAAGCAACGAAACAACTGGATGCCACAAAGTTTCAAAAGATCTTTTCATTGGTTCACCAACAAGTCCAGTCAAAGATAGGGATGCTCTAGAACACGTTCGAGAAGAGATGTTTCTTGGAGAAGCAGCATTGTCACTTGTTCTTGATAATATTCTTTCGAAAAAGCAGTACAAAGAATGCGCAAAGTAAGTCTGCAAAAGAATTACTTTCTGTATTCGTCTGATGAAAGGGTCCTTGAGTAAAAAAAGTCGTTATCCGGACAAATCTGCAATGACTGTGACAGAAACCGGAGCTTTGGTCACTTAAAAAGCTTATGTCTTTCTTGGTTCCATTGAAAACTTCTGATCTTGGAGAAAAGAGTGGGGGAAAATTTTTTCTCAGAATATGTTCGTCATACTGCATCCGACATTTTGAGGTTTGAAAATCTGATTTCAGTATTGCAATCAGCGATCCCAGAAACTTCTGAAAACTGAGTCTCAACAAGATTTGATGAGTTTCCCCGAAGGCTGTCCGCATTCTAAATCCGCTATTCCGAATTTGAGAAATTTGATTTCAGTACCTCAAGCCGGTACAAAGAGTTTCGTGAATGTTCATATACTTTTTTTATGCAGATGTTCTTTTACGTTTACCTGTACCTTACCTTACCTGTCTTCAAAATTACAAGCCTATCCATACAATGACTCTTATGGATGACGTAACGTTAGCTGCATTGCATAAGGACAATCGAATTGGAAGGACAACATTGGAAATTCTTCTCACAACGCAGGTAAAAGCGAAATAATTATCCCATAAAATAGGATAAAGACTTTTATATGTCTTTTTATTCTAGATACCGTGAACTGCGGTCAAACATCGCAACATTGCTTTTAATACGTTTCTCAATAAGAGTTCTACAATTGTTTATTACAAGTCTTCAGGTTTTATACTTTGAAGAATTGAAAATCTCATTCAGGAATGTAGAAGCCATCTGGTTTCTTTCATTTTCAATCGCATTCCTAGCGGCCACAAATGTCAGATGCCTTCCGAATCACTATGAAGCTCGGCGCGCCGAATGGTCTTTCTGGCTGAGGGCATGAAGTCCTCAAAAAATCCATAACTCTGATCCGTCCTCGGGATTGGTATTGCATCCTTCATATTATCAATTTTGAATATGATTCTTTCGTTTCCATCTCGAACGAATGGACGTAACTTCCTCATATGAACAACTCCAATTAGGAAGCCATCTTTTATTCCCACGTCATAAAGTCCTCTTGATGCAATTATAGCTATTGGAAAGGATTCATTTTCCCAAACTTCGATGAGATGAACGTGAGGTCGAAGCGGATCATCATCAATGTATGAGCTTTTTCCATTATTGCACGTTACCAGACGTCGTAGAAAACCTGAGTCTGGAGGAAAAGAGATGAAAATGAATATAAAATATATTTAAATATAAATGAATGAAAATATATAAAAGCTGTTGGTTCGATAACGGGTATTTTCACTTTGTTTGCATTTATGATTGTTTTGTGCTCAGTTGATGAGCAGTTTGCCAATTCCTTTATGAGTAATTGGTAAACATATGCGCTCCATCATTAAAGAAATCGCAATGAGTTTTGAAAATTTTAATAAGAGAATTTCTGTTATTCTCGGATCAACTTTGGGTCATAATTATGACATAAGTTTACTGTAAGATATCAGGAGAAACATCACCTCCTTATTCTACATTCAAATGTATTATTAATAAAGGCCAATCGACCAATTTATACGATTTATCCGCAATCGCCTCTAAGTGATCGTATTGAATGCGAGGTTGAAAAGGCAGTTTATTATTCAAACAAGGTCGTGTCTATACGTCAAGGAAAAGCTACGTCCCCTTACTCTTTCTAAGACACCTTCCTTCATTACAGGTTCGTACGTTTAGACCCTACCTTGGTATTACTTTTAATACTTAATATTCACTCAAAATGATAGAAATTATCATATTTACCAACAATGCTGGGTGAAACCACTAAGTTGAGGAACATAATACCAAGTAAGATCTCCATTGTCTCCCAATGAGAGAAACTAAGTATTGTGAAGGAATAATAAATGTTCTTTGGAATGTGTTGCTATGTGTCTGTTATCGTATTCTTCGTTTGGAATAATCTCACAATTACAATAGAGATTTAGAAGGTTAGGCTTTTTTGTCTCGAGCATATTTGTTTTTCATAAATCTGTTTCTACCACACAGGTGTCTCGACTTTTACGTCCGCACAACTTTGAAAACAATGTTCAGAATGACATATTAACCGTCGAAACATAGTTGTACTAGAATGTGTCGGAATTAATTGAGATTAAGAATCGTATTTTCAAAAAATGACCACCGTGCACTTTTTCGTATTCCTTGGAACCCCACGAAACCCCAAGTCTGGGAACTATAAGACCCTAGATACGTTCCGTATATTTTTTAAATTATTTCTGATGACACTCTAATAATTTTCTTTCGCATGGACTGTGTTTTAATCCACAAGCAGAGGAGTTTGGAAACTAACAATGCAGTTTAACCTAGAACAGATTACAAACGTAATACTACAAGAAGATGAAGATTTGCTCTGTCATGGCTCTAACATTAATAATGGCTGCAGAGGTTGAAACAAATTTCCAAAAAATATATGAAAATCACAATTAACCAAGCAAAACAATTCGGATATAATTCTATTTTTCTGAAAAAATCGGGTACAAACTATACGTCACATATATAAAGGATTATTTTTACCCACCTCTCCAGTTTATTAGGATCTATTGCCTTGCACGCAGTCATGAAAAATAAATAAGACGCAATCACTATCGCAAGCAGCATCTTGAGATAAATTAACTTGAAATTTTTTTCTGATACAACATTTCTCAAACGGAGACGGATGCCAGTATATTATTTGGGAGTATAAACACTCCCAAAAAAGGGTGTCCATATCGATAATCCTTATGAAAATAGAAAAACTTCTTCATATCATGCTACAAAAATGGACCTATTAGGGAGGCATATTAACTTGGAGATTAGGAGACTTCTTTGTCCCTTCCAAATGATAAAGAAAATACAAAAAAAGACCATGCTGTTATTTTTTTTTGAGAACAAAATGAACTATTAATCTCTTCCTAAGACGGAAAGGAGATGTAATTATGAAGAACATCATGAACGGAGTATGAGCACCGTATCTGGAGGAAAAACTGAATGTCATAAAGTATTCAAATGAACTTATTTCAAATTCGTCTGGTGGCGGGTTCGATTCCGGCCTCGCCAATGAAGGAGCTTCGGCGGCGTGCGCGGCGAACACTTGCTCAGCGAGGGAGTGTTCATCTCCGGAGAGACGTCGTATTTCTAGTGATAAAGGTTACTCTTTGTACTTCAAGCTGGTGTTCCTTGTTGTTTGGCACTCACCTTAAGCTAAAGGTCTCTCCTACTGCCAAGTAGGTGGTAGGGTGCCTGAGGGAAAGTGAAGAGGTACGCGGAAAGTGTAAACCCGCAAGAGACAGATTGGATGCACTAATAAATCCAATCAAGTCAATTTGATATTTTTTCCCTTCAACATTCTTTTCTACAACACTATTTGTTTCTTGATTCATTAAAAAAAAGGATAATGATAATTTTTCTTCCGAAGGAGAAGGTAACTTTCGCTTCGGACACTCAGCCAAAAGCTTGGAAGGGTTCCCTCCTTCCGCTGCCAACCCATATCTCCGGAACCGCATTCGCATCACTTCAAGAACATAGACGTGATGCTGCAACCATGAGCCTTGGTGTTTTCTGTAGCTGCTTGCCTTTGAATCTGCTTCTAACCCCATCAAGATGATCGCATTGTCCTCAGTTGTGCGACAAGGTCTCAAAACGGGATCGTCGGCCTTAAAGACCTTGACAGGGGTTTATTCCGCAATTCTTCGAGGCTTTACTTCCGACGCCGCTTCTTGGAACACAAAGATCTTGCTGTTCCCGGGAAGTACTTTTTCCATCCAGACTGTGGCAGACTGCCACGGGTAGGGGGACAAGTTTCCCAATCCGTGTTTCCCGAAGGATATTTTTCCCAACCCCCAATTTTCCCAAAATTTATTTTTCCCAAACCTGTTTTCCCCAAAACATAATGCACACGAAAATGGTGAGCTAATGCTTTGTCGTTTTCGGTTGACGCTCACCTGACTTACCGCACCAAGAATAGAGAGAAGCTGATAAAATATCGTAGGGGCCGATTTGAAAGTTCCGTCTGCAAACCACACTTCACATTGAGAAAGTTGCTTCAAATTTTCTGCAGTAGCGAAAATCAATATTCTCCACCTCCATAATCATCATCGTCATACGAATCGTAGAGAAGGAATCGATTACCATTCAGCGGTTGTGTAAACTGTGGTGGTACTTCTCTTAAGTCCAAAATCCGAGTAGGGTTCGGAGGGATTTTTTTAAATCGAGTTCGCGAGATTTCCTTGGTCAGATTAGGGCGAGACGGTAACTCTGATATGATATCTGTATTATAATACAGAACAAACTACTTTTAATGTCATATATTTCTCATTTAACAATAAAAATTCTAGGGAGAACGTATACCTGAGGACACTTTCTGCAATACTTTGCGCATTATTCGAGCCGGAGGCATTTGGGGATGCTCTTTCGCAACTCTTTTTACGCTGCTGTCGATTTTCAATGCTTGCACGGCCTCACGATTAGGCGCGTGATTATGCTCCGACGTACTTGGTCCTTTATGCACCACCAAGCTTTCTCCATCTCCAGACGTAATAGCTCGCGCCGAGCATTCCACCAATATGTGAAAAGCAGCTTCTCTTTGCACTGATAATTTCAATAGTTTCCATTTTACAACTTCATATTTGTAATTTGCTTCACAAAAAATTTAGACAGTTCAAGAACGAGACGTCAATTTAGATAACCAACATTAAATTAGCAAAGCAAATAACATCAACAAAACAAAACATTCGAAATTGCATAAAGTTGGTTGCCATTTCAAATGAATATTCCATGATGTGAAGTTTACAATAAGTTCAAACTTTCACTTTGGATATTTTCGTATTTTGGAAAAAATGTCCTGATTGAGAAAAAAGTCATTTGGGAAACGCGGATTTGAAACTTGTCCTACAACCACTGCCGCCATATGGCCACAGCCCTGACAGCGGTAATACTGGGTAACTTCAACTTCCCTTACTTGATAGGAGACCCAGTCCATCTTCAGGTGACATGTCCTGAGCATCCTACCAGCCTTCACCTCGATCATTTTGGCATGAGCCTTCAGGATACCCCTTAATGCCCTTTCCATTATGTTTACAATGAAGTCACGCACATTGGAAGCACCGATGTGAGTCCTCAGGGTGTCGGCTACTTCCTTTCCTATGTTGAGGGCTTGAGATCGAGCATCTTTACCTTAACCCTGGCAACGAGCTAACGGATTCTCAACTTGCAGCTTACTTGCCCTTCAATGACCAGCAAAAGTTCCTCCCTTTGCACTCGTCGCCAACCTTTAGTGGGATTTCGCCATCACGGGTTTGCTGCACACCTCTAATTTGAACATCAAGAGTATCAGGTTGCAATACTTTTTGGAAACGTCGGAGAACCCCAGCGTAGCTCAAAACCCCGGCTGGCCTTATCTGCATGACTTCAGATCGAACTTATTTTGATTCCTTGTTCTCCTATTTGAGCCTATTGGCCGACTTCCGACGATGGAGATGACTCCATCGTGGAACTCAAGGCTTATTTTAGAGCCACCTGCACAGGATTTCTTGCCTTTTTCACGGCAGGCGTCTTTGTTCTAGCACCCGGTGGACTTTCAGTGGTCCTTCATCTTCTTCCCTTGATTCGAGGCGAGACGCCTCCTTAAGCTTTTTGCCAAGTTCTCATCCAACGTTTCTCGCAGTATGTTTCACATAACCTGTAGCGGAAGTAAGATCAACCATGATCATACTGAGCTTGCGTTGCACCCTTTGTCACTCCGTCCCTGATCGGTAGGAACATATTCCTCTTTGACTAACAAAACACCTTCATTTCCTTCAGGATGATTTTCAGCTCCTTAAGATCTTTTAACTCAACTCTCGCATTTTTCCTCGCTGTTTTAATATCATAACGCACATCTCAGATGTGCATTTTGTCATCGACCTCTACAACACCGACTTCTTCACCATATAAATCCTCACAGTAACTTTCATTAGCAGAGTTACTTTCCAGATTAAATCCTATGAGTAGCTAGGAAAAAACTGAGTGCTCTCCCACACATGGAGGGATTTTTATCGATCCTCAGGAATTTCTGAGAGATTTCTAGGAATATCTGTTATTTAAGAGTATTTCAGGAGATTCCCGGGAGTTTTTTATGGATTTTAAGAATATGATGGAATTTCAAAGGATCTTTAGGAGTTGATGATATTTTAAAAGTTCCCCTGGAACTTTGAACAGTTTGAAAAAAAGTAGAGGGCCTTGCAATATTTAAATGATTTTGATTATCAAGAAATATTAATGCGTTCCTCAGGATTTTAGGAAGTATCATCAGAATTCATGGAATGTACGAGTTTTCGAAAAATTCTTATCGGGTTCTAAGGGACTTCAAGAAATTTTCTTGGTTCTCGAATAATTAATAAATTCTATTCTTGCTGGGCATCTCTATCATTTTCAATTCTATCCGCATATTTTTATTCTACTGAACTAATTACTCAACTGATTTAATCAAAACGACGTGAGTCACTTAAGATTGTAAGAAAATTTTTTTTTCGATACTGGAATTTATCTGATACTTTATACATCAATTAGGTAAAGGTGACAAGAGTCGAAATCTGAATGCGTGAAAAATAGAAATTTTCTTCAAAAGAACTAACTTTTCTGAATAACACTTTGTGTTTCTATCATTTGTTTTGTCATATGTTACAATAAAGCGATATTTTTTTGAACTTTCAGCTATTTTGGAGCTTATTTAAACAACTAACACCGGGCAATAGAATTTCCACACATAAAATTATAAATATTATTATAATAACTAATACAAGAAAGAAAAACCACTGAGAAGAAGAGCTTTCTGAATATGCAGAGGATTCGTATCACAATATTCATAAAATATTCTCATTTGCGCCAAAATTACACTTTTGGACTTTTACTGCATGCTGTCTTATCTTACTGATTGAACTTGCGATATATTAGAAAGGATTCGATCTTTCTCATACAATTTTCGACCATAAATCTCAGCTATTGAGAGTGTGTCCCAAACTATAAGGACCAAAGTCACAAGATCAGAAGTCTAAATTCAAAAACCATAAGGTCAAAATACATTCTACTATTTCGAAGTTTTCTCTCAAAGATAAGATGTTACATATAATATGAAATTATACATTTCCTAACAAAGCTAAAATTCGTTAACAACTCATTCGTAAATTTTGATGAACCAACTCTCATCATTTTATGCTTAGTTTAAGCTTCAAGGAGACTGTGCCGATTCTTAGCCGATTCGGAAACTGAATTACGAATTTGGCTCAACTCGCATCTTCCAAATCGACAAATGATAATCAATTTGAGGTAAACAATTAGAAACGAGGATGATCATTTACATGAATAATGTAAAACTTGAATAAGAATTTATAGGAAGATGGATGAAAAATTTCGAATTTTCGTCATAAACACCGTCGTATCCCTGTTTGCAAATGAACATACTCACTTGTCTCCACCAAAAAATATACAAAATGAAATACCAAGATGTAGACATCATTTTTTGGAAACGTTTATTATCACAGAGTAGATGTGCTTAGTATCCGGCACGAAAGATTTGTAATAGTTGGACATTAGGGCTCTTTTCTGTCTTTTGATATTTATTAAGCGAACAATCTTTCATCTTCTATAATAGATTTATTGCTTTTATG